>VXBQ01002372.1:711364-727598 GCA_013400175.1 Phainopepla nitens
GAGCTGGGACAGAGGAATGAGGGAGCTGGGAGAGAGGGAATGGGGGAGCTGGGAGAGAGGGAATGGGGGAGCTGGGACAGAGGGAATGAGGGAGCTGGGACAGAGGGAATGGGGGAGCTCCAGCTGGGTAGAGCTGGGGGGTTCTGCCTGCAGCCCCTTAAACCTTGTGTGGGCCAGGAGCTGTGCTGGGCCATCAGCCCATCCTCCTCTGGAGCAGTGAGGTGCCCCAGACACGCCTGGCCCCTCTGAGCCCACAGGCTGGACACAGCACCAGGAGAGCAGCCTAGAAAGGGCAAAGACCCTGAAATCCCTGGGAGAGGGATTCCCTCAGCCACAGGCAGAGGTGGCCCAGGAGGGAACACAAACCCAGGTGCTTCTTGGCCACAGAAAGGCCATTTTCAAGGTTTTGGAAGCACCATCCCATGTGGAGATCCCCAAGGCATCACCTACCTCTGTGGAGAGCTGCTCATGGCTCTCCTTTGCTCCATCAGCTGAGCCTGGAAGCACCAGCAAAGCCCAGCTGAGTCTTCCCATCCCCTCCCCTTCATTCCCAATCACCCCACCAGCAAGGACCCTGCTCTGAGCTGCAGTCCTCACCAGGAACAGCTGTAGCACTCTCTCGTTGTGTTCCCTGTTTGTATCAGTACTTGGTGGCTTCACTGCATGCTGGACTGAATTTGAGGACACTTCCTGAGCACCGGACAATGCCCTGGGCTGAGTATGTGCCACCTTTTTACTAAGAAAAGGACTAATTTCACCAGACTATCTGCAGCAAAGTGACATTTTTCCTCAGCTTGGCACACACCACATCAGCCTGACAGGGCAGAGTCCACAAGGGCTGCAGACCCGTGTTCAGCATGGGCCCGAGGGTGCCATGGGAGACACACAAAGACATTTATTGAGCACATTCCCATCAGGCAAGGGAGTACACAAAAGGGCAAGAAAAACTAATAAAAAATCCTATCAAGGAGTTATTTGGCCATAAATGAACATCAGGGTGGCAGCATCAGATATGATGGTTCTCAAATACTTTCTTTTCCCCTGAAGGTCAGGCAGCCCTTTAATAAAATTTGAGAATCACAGCTGTAAAGTCTACTCCTGCTTCTGTTCTTTGCCTGCAGAGAGAATATATATGCATGAGTCTGTATTTCAGATTGCTGGGGCTAAGGATAACTCTCAAAAGATCTTCAAAAAAGGATAAAAACATCCTTTGTCATACAGCAGCTCCCAAACCATGATTTTGGTTGAAAATAGGCACAGTCATATGAGAAGCTACACAGAGCATACAAAAGGCAACAAACAAAAGTGTGTGAATTCAGGACACGGCTGAATCATTTGAATATCAGCTGAAGCTTTGAAAATGTGATTAGCATATAGTTAGGAGACACTTCTCCTTTGCATCTAAAAATACCATGCCAGCTCTGGAAGAGAGCAGCCACCAGCAGAGCAGGAGTTGCATAAGCCTCCCTCAGCCATTGTCTACAGGGAGCAAAAGGCCCCAGGTGCTTCCTTGGTGTTGTGGAAATAGCAGCTATTTAATTTAGCAGTTTGATTTTTGTGACACTTGGCATAACAAACACATCAAGGTCAGCCTGAAATAGTCAAAGTACATACATATTCATACCAGACACTGACATCCTTTGATAAAAGGCTGTGCCTCTCCTGTAGCACTTAAAAAGTGATACCTATTTTTAAAAGAAGGAGGAAACAGCATAAAGAGCCCCGTTTTGTGGCTCTGATTTGCATAAATCCGTGCTCCCACATGGCAGGGACAATAACGTTGGCCACGGGCTGCTCTTAAATCGGTCCAGCTGGCAGCGCTGCCTCTCTGAGCCAGCAGAGCCTGGTGGGGGCTGGACCCGTGCCAGCAGAAATCTTCCCTCCCTTTGCCGGAGCTCGCACAGCCCTTACACGTGGGGAGATTTGCTGAGGAGGGCCGGTTCAGCACAGACTGCCCGGCAAAGGGCAGCAGCAGCCCGGGGCTGAGAGCCTCCAGGCAGGAGCCAGGATCAGCCCCGTGTCCCTCAGGCAGGCATAAACTGCTTTATCCTTCAGCCGGGGTGCTAAAGGCAAGGACCTGAACGTCCCCGAGGCTGCAGGGGAAACCTGACAACCTCGATCTTTCTCGAGGCTGGGCAAGGGCCCTTTGGTTTCCCGCTGTGCTTTCCCCCTGCCCAGCCCCGCTGCAGCCCCAGCTCAGCCCCCGCAGCCCCCGAGCTTCCCCGAGAGTCCCGGCTGCTGTGCTGGGCAGGGGGCTGGTTTCACTCAAGGCAATTCTATGCCCTCATTGTGTTTTTAATTTTCATTTCACCGAGATTCACTCCCACCACCATGTTTTCTGGCTTCTTCCAGTTTCTGTCCTTTATTTTTACTGCTGGAGTCAGAGATTATTATCTCCAAGAAAGAGATTTCAGCTGTGTTATATTGATGGTGAATGCTGTTTTCCCTGCTCTGTCTGATTTTCCATGCAAGATGCTTTTCGTGTAGCTTTAACTGTTGCAAATTGTTTGCCACGTCTCCAAGTTTCCCTTTCCCTGCTGTGGAAAGTGCCAGCATTCCCAAAAGGAGGGGATTGCAGCCTCTGGCAGGCCCAAAGGAGCCATCTGTCCAACCTTGGAGAGGACCACAGTAACCCCTCACAACTGCAGGCTGCTCTGGGGCACTGTGGCTTCCCCAGCTGGTTTCCTGGTGTCCTCAAGCCCCTCTGTTTGTGTGTCCCAGGCAGGAGGGACAGCAAGGGGATCACAGGCTCCCAGCAGCCAGCATGTTCCAGTGCTGGCATGCAAGCTGTGACACCTCCATCCTCGACAGCACGTTCTCCAGCATGAAATGGAGATCCTCCAGTCCACTGGGAAAATGCCCAGGCAGCAGGGAAGCACTGCTGAAGCCCAGGACTAAAGGCACTGATGCCACCCAAAGTCGGTATGGACAAGACCTGGCCAAGACTATTTTTCTAAGGCATCATTTTCTCCACCCCAGGAGGTTTACTGAGGTGCCATATGAATCTCCAACTCTGATGAAGCATCTTCCTCTTCCTTTCAGACAGAGATGCCCTCCCCACTTCTCCAGCAGCACTCTGTGTTAGCCCTGCTCACGCTTCTTTCCCAGCACCACTGTCTGCTGGGTGCTCATGCTTCAGAGCACCCATCCTCAGCTGCTCCCTCAGCCCCCTCCCACAGGTCTCCAGCAGCCTCACTGCTCTGGCACACCCACTGCACACACCTGGCAGTGCCACGAGCTCCCTCACGGAGCTCACGTCTCCTGCTGCACTGGCACCCAAAGCTGGGAGAGCAGACACTGCTGTAAGAGTCAGCACCAGCAGGAAAGCAGAGTGCCCACGTGGCCACAGGGCACCAGCAGCCACAGAAGATCCAGCAAGGTTCCCCCCACGGGCCGTGCTGCCCCTGTTCTGTCTGACTGCAGCCAAGCCAGCACTGTAACCTCAGCATTGGAGCTTTCCCCCCTGTCAGCTCATCAGTTCCCTGTGCTGACATTACCTGTCTGCTCATCTCTCAGCTCTGCAGTGCTTCCCACACGCCAAAGCCAGCAGGTCTGTGCCCATTCCAGACCCTACAACATCCTCCAGGCCTGGGAAATAATCTACGTCAGGGCAATGCAACAGAGCAAGCACTACTGAAAGTTGCTGCTGCCTCAGCATTTTTATTTTCAATCAAAGCAGCATTTTTTTCAGTTTTTGTAATAGTTTTTCCCCCTTTGGCATTTTCATTAAAAGACCAACAGAAAAAAATATCCTCAACAATCCCAGAGTGGAAGTTATAAGCAGCCTGACACCTGGTAATGAGATATTTCAAGCTCTGGTCTGGCACTTTTATGGTATTTCTGAACCAAGCACTCAATCAAGTGGGTTTAGAACAGAAAGTTTGTTCCTCCCAGGTTTTTCATCTTACATTTCAGCAATGGAAGAACACAGTACAACAAGGCAGGCAAATACCTAGCAAGTAAACCCTTTTACCACAGTATAATTATTCCCCTCAACAAAAAGGCTCATGAGATGGCTCCTGAGACAGCATTTCCAGCCCACCTGAGAACACCTTGGCTTCTTATTTGAAACACCTCATGACTTTTCTGAAGGAAAGAGGGCTCTAGCAGTCCCTTTGTCTGTCCACCCTGTTGTCTTCCCTTCCCCAAGCAGCTGTGCAACCCACCAGACACCTTTACTCAAAGCTGAAGCAGGAGAGTAGAGGTCCAAGATTGTCCATATCCACACATCCTTACATTAAAATGTATGCAGAAGAGATGAGAAACTGCTGTTTCAAAGATGATGCCCACTGAACCACTCCCATGCCAGGTGGCCAGAAGGGGACCCTTCTCCCTGTGCTGGCTGGCAGTGTGTGCCCAACACAGACTCTCAGCAGAGCTTTCCCTCCCTCCTTGTTCCAGCATCTTGGGGAGGATACGGCAACAACAGCGTGTGATGCCCTCACTGAACTGGTCAATGCTTTTAAAATCACTGCAGGCCCTCACTCCCTGAGGGTGAGCACTGCCAAAGCCGAGGAGGAGAAGGGGCAGGGCTGCCAGACTCCGGCACAGCCAGCAGCCTCCCTGCAGAGCCCCTGCTCCGAGCACCCAGCACCAGGAGCCACACAGCAGCAGGACCAGGCTAAGATGGGCAGGTTCCCGTGAGCAGGAGGGAGGGTGACCTGCACATTCCAGCGCCAACCTTATCTCCACCTGGCTCCTCAGGAGACAATAAAGCTTTCACCCAGCCACCCTCATATCCGGGGCTGAATTCCTGTGGGATAATCAGAATGTTTCCACTCCCCTCCCGCTCCAGCCACAACTCCAGTTAAGGCTCTTGGCTGAGACAACCCTGCCAGGAGTCTGGGGAGGCTGGCAAGGGAAGTTTCGCCCTTGCAGGAGCTCTGCAGCACCCAGAAGCAGAGCAGAGCCACCGTGGGCAGGCAATTGTCAGGCACTGAGAGGAGAAGAGCCAAGCAGCTGCTGGTGCTGCTCTGGTTTTTGTCCCGTTTGACACAAGGAAGGGAAGGTTTGCCCGAAGCACAGCCGTGCCTGGGCCCCTCGCTCACTGCCACAGCAGCTGGCACCACCCAAACACCGGTGCCAATTGCAGAGGAGGCAGAATCGTCTGCATTCTGCCCAGAACGACCCACTGTTATTTTTATGCACGCACACACAGAGACAAGTAAAGAACCCTTCTCATTTCAAGCTGTGCTATTATGCTAACTACAGAGAAATAAATATGCCACACTGTAGCTAATAAGTGTCATTCACATCGGTATTTATTCCAAACATGTTTCCCCCATCACGTCTGCTCTGCCTGGAACTGCTCATCACTAAAGAGGAGACCTTTATTTCTAGTGATTTAAGCAGACAGGAGAGAGTTAGCAATTAAAGCACACTTTTGTACAGTTTAATTCTTTTTATTTCAGCTATCAGGGAGTGTTATGTGCTGTCTCTCTATCTATTTCTGGAGCCACCACCTACCAGCACTGGGTTTGTAATTCAGCAATTTGCAAGACGAGTTCTTTGGCCTGGGCATTGGGAACGGGGCTGACTCCTGCTGTGCCACGGGCTTGTGGTTCCCAGCCCCACGTCCCGCTCCACAGGACAGGATCTCTCTCAGGAAAATGGGCTCAGAATCGTTTTTGTTCATGCTCAGACACCTTCCTGCACTCCAGCACTCTGCTCTCAGCCAGTGCCTGTGTTAGGTGGTGGCTGCTGTGCCAGGAGCTGTCCCAGAGCTCCCACAGCCCCACCAGGAGCTGTCAGCAGCCCAGCACAGATCCAGGCACCTCCAGCTCTTCCCTTCAGGGATTATTTCTCTGCTCATCAAAGGCTGGCGAGGACTGAATGTCATTCAAGAAAAGTGTTTCAGAGCTAAAAAAGGTCTCCTGATTTTTCCTTCACTCCCAGAGCAAACACCTGCCTACAGATGAATCCAGTGGTCCTACGACACACATCTCCTCTTCCACCTGATGCAACACACTCTACACAAGGCTTCACACAAAACCCCAATTCCTGCTACCTGGGCTGGACTAGAATGTTAAACAGGAAATAGAACCGAGTCAGAAATCACCATCAGTCATGGAAAACAAGCAAGGCTTTGGCTTCTGCCCAAGAGGGACAGGTCCATGAGCCCATCCTGAACAGAACACAGGCCCCAGCACGAACCCAGTGAGGTGTGCACTCAGCTCCAACACCCACAGCCTGCCCTAGGTGGGGTAAAAATGGTTTCAAATGTGAGGAGTGCAGATGCTTAACTGAGGGACTAACGTTGCTGCCCTAAGGAAGGAATCCCAAGGACTGAAGGAGGGCCAGAGCTAATTACCAGCCCACACAGACATGTGGATCCTGTTATGCAAGAATACAGCTGGGCATGTTACTGCAAGTGAGGAGACAAGCATCCATGTGAATGGTAGAGGTGTAGGGAGAAAAGGAAAAAATAACCTTTAATTCCTCCCATTTTTTTCATTCTTATGGTTAAAGGCCTGATTTGTAAAGATACTGAAAACCTAAAGTTGTCATTGATGCTCCTGGAGTTTGCTTTTTAAACTGGCAGAAACAGACAGTGGAGCAAACACCAATTGAGCTCCATCCACGGAGCTAATGAGACTAAGACAGTGCCTAGAGGTGGGCTTCAGCAGCAGCTTCTCTTTTAACATCACCCATCAACTACTTTTCCCCTACTCCCAGATATAATCCTTGCCTCTCCCTGCTTACAGCCCGGTCCAGCTGAAAGCAGAGCTAACTTGCTTCAGTGAAAACAACAAGAATGGTTGTGCCACGTTTCTTCCCCACAAATGAAGGGGCCAATCCCACTCTAACATAGCTGGGGAGCTGGAGATGGAGGAGTGTTGCACATACACTCTCTATCCAAGATCACATACCAACTATTTCAGTACTTTTGCCTTTTTCATATTTTCTTATATTAAGGCAAGAGAGACATCTAGAGATGACAGGCAGGGGATGCAAGCTCCTGGAAAAAGAGTCTTCTGGAGAATGTGTAGCATGGTTTGTTCACAGAGTGGGAACAATAAATCAAGTGAATTAAATATGAAAAAAATCAACCCCTAGTCATAAATTATAAAGGTTCAAGACAAACTAGCAATGGATTACAGAGTAGCAGGAATGCTCTCCATTTCCATGGCCCTCACACAGAATTATCCCCAATCTGTTAAAAAAAGCAGTCTGAAAGTTGAGGGGAGGGGGGGGTCACATACCCTACTAGACCACCTTGTCCAAAAGCAGACAATGCCACAGAAATGCATACACAATGGTTACGTGCAGCACCAGCAAACACAATCCTCAATAAAATGTTACTAAACTAGACTAGGAGCTTGAATCCTGCCTCAGCACAAATGTACCAAGAGCATCACTGTTCCCAGCTCCGTCACATGCCTGATCAGATGGGCTGTCCTGAGGATCAGGGAAATTACAGCTCGTTAGTGCATTAATACAAGAGCAGCACCTAAGCAGAGAAAACATCAGAGGCATGAACCAGAATGCAGGCCACCAGCCTCTGAAACCCCTTGACTTCACTAGAATAGTTCTCCAGACTAAACTACAGTTAAATCCATCTAGATATTTACTGAGAGATGGATAATTACATTAATTGGCAGTAAGACATAGCCTTAAATCTGAATTAGGTAAATAGCATTAGACAAAAGGATGAGGAGGAAGAAGTGCATTTCCAGTGAAGCCACTCCCACACACCAGGCTTCTTAGCCTGCTGCAGTACTTTGAAGATCCAGACTTATTCTTACCTCGAATATTACTTTAAACTAGGCTCAAAGCATCAAAGACAGAAAAAACTCTCATTGTGGAGCAGGGCACAGAAATGAGGATGCTCCTGTCCTCACACGGGCCCCCCTCGGTCTCCAGTGACTGCAGGTCGGCTGCTGCCCTCTGTTGACACCTGCTCGTGGACCAGGCAATAGCTGTTTCTCTGGATCCACTGCAGGCTCGCAGTTCGAACATCCTCCACCCTCTTGCTGAGCCACGGCACCGCAAAATACCGGTCTGACTGCAGAGGTGAGGCTGGGCTCTCCCTCGCAGGGGCATCACCAACGCTCTCCCAGTTACCTCAAATTCACTCATTTTCACAACTAAAGTAAGTTCTGACCCCATTCTACCCCCTGAGACTGGACTACTGCTGCTACCAGCTGCTACCAGCTGCCTGTGCCCTGCTGAGCAGCAGGAAGGGGCAGCAGGAAAGGGGCAGCAGGAAAGGGGGCAGCAGGAAAGGGGGCAGCAGGAAAGGGGGCAGCAGGAAAGGGGGCAGCAGGAAAGGGGGCAGCAGGAAAGGGGGCAGCAGGAAAGGGGGCAGCAGGAAAGGGGGCAGCAGGAAAGGGGGCAGCAGGAAAGGGGGCAGCAGGAAAGGGGGCAGCAGGAAAGGGGGCAGCAGGAAAGGGGGCAGCAGGAAAGGGGGCAGCAGGAAAGGGGGCAGCAGGAAAGGGGGCAGCAGGAAAGGGGGCAGCAGGAAAGGGGGCAGCAGGAAAGGGGGCAGCAGGAAAGGGGGCAGCAGGAAAGGGGGCAGCAGGAAAGGGGGCAGCAGGAAAGGGGGCAGCAGGAAAGGGGGCAGCAGGAAAGGGGGCAGCAGGAAAGGGGGCAGCAGGAAAGGGGGCAGCAGGAAAGGGGGCAGCAGGAAAGGGGGCAGCAGGAAAGGGGGCAGCAGGAAAGGGGGCAGCAGGAAAGGGGGCAGCAGGAAAGGGGGCAGCAGGAAAGGGGGCAGCAGGAAAGGGGGCAGCAGGAAAGGGGGCAGCAGGAAAGGGGGCAGCAGGAAAGGGGGCAGCAGGAAAGGGGGCAGCAGGAAAGGGGGCAGCAGGAAAGGGGGCAGCAGGAAAGGGGGCAGCAGGAAAGGGGGCAGCAGGAAAGGGGGCAGCAGGAAAGGGGGCAGCAGGAAAGGGGGCAGCAGGAAAGGGGGCAGCAGGAAAGGGGGCAGCAGGAAAGGGGGCAGCAGGAAAGGGGGCAGCAGGAAAGGGGGCAGCAGGAAAGGGGGCAGCAGGAAAGGGGGCAGCAGGAAAGGGGGCAGCAGGAAAGGGGGCAGCAGGAAAGGGGGCAGCAGGAAAGGGGGCAGCAGGAAAGGGGGCAGCAGGAAAGGGGGCAGCAGGAAAGGGGGCAGCAGGAAAGGGGGCAGCAGGAAAGGGGGCAGCAGGAAAGGGGGCAGCAGGAAAGGGGGCAGCAGGAAAGGGGGCAGCAGGAAAGGGGGCAGCAGGAAAGGGGGCAGCAGGAAAGGGGGCAGCAGGAAAGGGGGCAGCAGGAAAGGGGGCAGCAGGAAAGGGGGCAGCAGGAAAGGGGGCAGCAGGAAAGGGGGCAGCAGGAAAGGGGGCAGCAGGAAAGGGGGCAGCAGGAAAGGGGGCAGCAGGAAAGGGGGCAGCAGGAAAGGGGGCAGCAGGAAAGGGGGCAGCAGGAAAGGGGGCAGCAGGAAAGGGGGCAGCAGGAAAGGGGGCAGCAGGAAAGGGGGCAGCAGGAAAGGGGGCAGCAGGAAAGGGGGCAGCAGGAAAGGGGGCAGCAGGAAAGGGGGCAGCAGGAAAGGGGGCAGCAGGAAAGGGGGCAGCAGGAAAGGGGGCAGCAGGAAAGGGGGCAGCAGGAAAGGGGGCAGCAGGAAAGGGGGCAGCAGGAAAGGGGGCAGCAGGAAAGGGGGCAGCAGGAAAGGGGGCAGCAGGAAAGGGGGCAGCAGGAAAGGGGGCAGCAGGAAAGGGGGCAGCAGGAAAGGGGGCAGCAGGAAAGGGGGCAGCAGGAAAGGGGGCAGCAGGAAAGGGGGCAGCAGGAAAGGGGGCAGCAGGAAAGGGGGCAGCAGGAAAGGGGGCAGCAGGAAAGGGGGCAGCAGGAAAGGGGGCAGCAGGAAAGGGGCAGCTCCAGCACGGGCTCTGTGAGCAGCACGAAGGGCAGCTCCAGCTGTCCCACAGTGCCAGGCACGGAGCGAGGGCTCAGGGTTGGTGCTCAGGGCACGGAGGTGACACCATCGCTTCCAGCTCTGTGCTGGACCACAGGGGACCAGGACAGCACCAGGGCAAAGCTTGGTAGCCCAGGGGCTTCCTCAGGGGACAGCCACCCTGCCAGTTTTCCCCCCATGGAGGTCAGCTGTCTCTGTCACTGATGTGCCCTCTGCCCCACAGGTACCAAACCCCTCCTCTGAACTAACACCTGTCCCCGAGCACCTGTTGTAACCCACGCTGCACCTTCAGCTTTCTGCCATTTCCCTCTCATTCCATCAATCCTTTTCTTACCCCAAATGCTTCTACCTAAAAACTGCTTCCCCAAGGCATATACACGCCCTCAGCCCATTAAACAACACCAAGGTTAAAAAAAAATACACCACTTTCAGATTTTAAACATATCTGGGAGTAAGAATTCCTGCAAGCCTATTTAAAGCTGTTGTGTTGCCATGATCTCTCAGCTCCCAAGCCCACCTTCCAAAGTTGAAGGCTCTCAGCCTCACCAGTGAGGTGCAAGCTCAGAGATCATGTCATGAACTCAAATCAGCCACATCAGCTTCCACATGTGGCAAGCCTGGATGCAGTTATTTCTGTAGACATATTGTGGAAAAGCTGCTGCTTCCTTTCCTCCAAGTCATTCTTGTTCTATCAGAGCTCTAATTTCCATTTTATAATTATATAAAAGTTGCTGGGCTGGCTTGTGGATTAAATTTACAGCTCATTCCCAACTGATCTGTCAACTGAGAACATCAGAAATTGTTACCTCTGGGGTCTCTGTGCGAGTAAAGGACACACACAGATAAGCTGGGTCAGAAAAACTACCATGTCCTGTGTAAAACTGATTTAAAACACAACTGTCAAACTAGTAGGAAACTTGCCCTGGTAAATCCATCTAAAGGAAGCCTTATAAGTGTCCTTGGCCTTTTTCCACTAGGTATAAGAAATGTGCTCTATTCTAGACTTGATAAAAATCAAGATTTTATACAAAAGAATAGTGAACTCTTGGTACAATCCTCAGGGTTACTCTGAACAAGAAGTACAAAATTTCAGGCGTCAGTGCCTGGTACTGCAGAGTGAAATCCATTAAGGACAGGAAAAACACCACTTGTCACTAAACAGCTCAATTTGACAACAAAATCGGGGTTGAAACAGACTCTTGACTTTGTAACTACTCCAATTCAGCGTACAGAACTTCAGCTAAGCAATTTGTTTCCAGTCAAAACCGAGAACCAGTGATCCCATTGAAATGTTTTGATGCTGCCTCCAATCCACCCTTTGTGACCTTAACCACCCCAGCTGTGACCCAGCAGGTAAACCAGCTCTCCTCAGCCAGGCTCAGGTCAGGATGCTGCTGTCACGTTTCCTGCCAGCACTCCCAGAGCTCTGCTGGCTCTCCCGGGCTCGGGAAGCACATCTGCCACACTGCAGTCTGTCCAGAGTAAGGACCTTTTGTTTAGCAGTAGCACTTTCTCCTTTCCTCCGTGAAGAGTAACCCCCTGAGGAGAGAGAGGTTACAGAGTTACCGAGTTCAGACCCGGTGCCTCACGAGTCGATTTCATGCCAAGGTTTGTGATGAAGCATCACCTTCAAGGCAAGACCCTTCCAGCTCAAACAGCTGTACACAGGGGGCATGGGGATGTGTCACCAAGAAGGAAAACTTGGTTTCCAGCTGTAGGAATCAGCACCACAAATTCACCAGCTGGTTTAGAGTGTGTTGAAACAGGTTTGCTCCGTCTCCAAAGGCTCCTTCCAGGTAAGGCTCCAAACGAAGTGAAGTAAGGCAGGGCATTTCCAGCTGCTGGAGGACAATGCCATCAGCCCAGCTTGCTTCCCATCCTCTGCCAACCCAAGTGGTACTGCTCCATGGACTGCCTTGAAATTGAAATACACCTGATTCCTCTGCACCAAGGACACTGATCTCATGTGCCTGAAGCAAACATCAACTCACTCCATACTAAACATTCCCTCCCTCTAGGTTCAGACCACCTTATTTCCTCACTCTGAAAACCTAAAGAAATCCCAAACAGTTGTTTCTTTGTGCCAACATACAAAGCAGCTGCACAGCAACTACTCTACTCAAAATTCTGGTGTTTTGAAACACCTTCAAAGTAGAAATTTGAAGGAAAACAATTATTATTCACCTCCCAACCTCAGTTACTCCTTCCACTGTATGATGTGGAACAAGTTTGTGCTGAAATCAAACTCTGACCATCTGAATCATTCCAGAATCCCACATCCCACAACTTTTTTAACCACAAACAAGAAATGCCTTCTGGCAAGGCATCTTCAATTACTGAGCCAAAAGGTGAAACTCTAGAATCACACACAGGACTGTGGAGACACATGCACTGGACACCTGCAAGGCGAGCCCAGGCAGCAGAGCTGGGATTAGCATTAGTTAGCATTGCTGAGGCTCTCCTGTACAGTGACCCCAAACTGCCACTCCAGTGGTAGCTTTTAGAAGTACATTATATCATTAACAGAAACAGAACTGTGAGCAGGGATGGTGTGGAACCCAAACATCATTTGAAGCAAAGCTGGAACTCGAGCACTACTGAAGCACTGTCACAGGCAGTGTTCAAAGTCATTAAAATATCGACTGGAAACACCACAGTCCGTTTGAACAATTTATTAGTATCCTCTTTTTTTACAAGTTTTAGAAAAAGAACCCCAGGATTTTGCCTCCTGTGTGTTTTCGTCTCGCCTCCTCATGGTCCATGATGCCAGCTGAGGTTGTCAGTACAATATACCTGCCAAGAGAGAGCAAAGGTTCAGTTCAGCTCCCTGTTCCAGCAGCTGCCAAGCTGACAGCACCACCCTCATCTGTGCTACAGGCCAGGCCTGCTCCTGTAAGAACAGGCACTGGGATCTGATTTCCAACAGTGCAAAAGCAGCTCCCCTCAGAGCACAGCTCTGCAGCACACACAGCACAGGGACACACTTCTGTTCTCCAGCTATCTGCCTCTTTCCTTGCATATTCCCACTGGGCAGTCCTGGAGAGGTTTCTAGACCAAGTCCACTTCCATCCTCCAGAGGTGCTGCTCCCCAGAGCCAGCAGAGGAGCTGGCAGACAGCTCCTCAGGGGGATCTCAGTGCTGACCACGCCTGGGGTGGGGCAGGGCAGGCTCTGCACCTGCAGCAGCTCTCACGGCTAATGCCACCATCTGCATCACCAACACACCTCACCCACACAGCTCCAGGGCTCAGAACCTCCTGTCCCACTGCTCTGTAAATACCCTTACAACTCCCAGTGGCAATACAGAGTGGCTACACAGAGCCAGCTGAAGCAGGAGGTACTGCTGGAGCTTGAAGAACAGAAACAGCACAGAACTGTTCATCCCTCCTTTGACAGGACAGACTGGCTGAGGCCCTGGAGACTTTCAGCTCTGCCATCCTGGAGCACTGGGATTTACAGCTCTCAATTCCATACATTTGGTGAACAAAAGCTACTCTGAGTAACTGTAAGATTTCCTGTGTTGTGGAGATCGTTCAACAGAGGCTCCAAGTCCCTCATCACTTCATTTCTGATTAATTTGCACACAATCAGGACATGTGAATTCAAGCAGCACAATCTACCTCCACTGACCTGGTAACTTATATAACTCCTTCCCCATTTAAAAATGCCCATTGATAAAACCAAAACAAGTATGAGAAAAGTCCTATTTTCCATTAAACTGAGAAATGGTGAAAGAAGGATTTTACCAAAGCCAAGCAGAGAAACAGATCCTTGCTTACAGTGCCCCTTATAGAGGGGTTTAAAAGGGCATTTATATGGAGGATGGATTTTTAGACTGGAATTTAACTCCAGGCTGACCAGAGGAAAGGTGCCAGGTGAGCCTGACTCAGGCAGTTTGTGAGTGAAACATTCTGACACTCAGCACACATCTGACCCTTCCTCGTACTCACCCAAACTGACGGGAAGGCAGCAGGTTGTTCTGCCACTTTTCCAAATCCTTTAGCTGCACGTCAAATCTGGGACTGATTACACCACACTGCAAAAGAGGATTCCATTACAAACTGAAGAACTTGACACATGTGTGACCCCCAGCTCGCTGCCTGGAGGACTTTAGCAAGTGCTGGCCCACACCCAGCAGCTCCTTCCTCTGCCTCACTCCCTCCCCTCACCTCAACAGCCTCCAACTGCTGCTGAAGCTACACCACCCTCGCAGTGCCCACACCTGGGGGACCACAAAAGCATGCTGTAGCATCAGCAAAATTCCTGGCATTGCTCAGGGATGTTCCTCCTCTAACCATCACACACAGTTAGCAGAAAATCCCCACGGAGATTTTAGCCAGGAAGAAATGAAGAAATAGAAGTCAGCAGAATTTTCAAGGTAATCCTATTACTGAGCACCACCAGCAGTTACCTCACTGGCTCCAATTCTCTTAACAACCATCCAACACCAAACCAGGAGCACACCTTCCTGCACTGTGCATGTTTTTTTAAGTAAACAACTGTTCCCCTACTGCAGTGATTGAGGGAAATATTATATCCATTAGCCTGGAAGATCCATTACAAAATCGTCCTGGAAGAGCTCAAGGAACACTGCCTTCAAACCTGACCTACATCACTTTTACAGACACACAACACTAATTACTGCAGTAATTTGGGGGCCTCAGGATGATCTGCCTTACACACTCACACAATTTTCAGATGGCATATTTATTCGTCATGAGGACAGCTCCCAACATATTCTGACCAAGTAATTTATTTATTTCTTTACTGAAGAGCCAGCTCTCACTCGAAGAGCTTCACTGTAAACAGTGATGCACAGCAAGTCACCACAGAACTACACAGCTCAGCAGTTTGAGACACAAGTATGTAAAAACTTCCAAAACACACACAAATGCCTCATATGCCCCAGGAACTTCACAGGCACCATTAATGCAGTGTTCACCTTCCCCTCACTGCAAGCCAAGCCCACCTGGCAGCAGGAGACAGGTTTGTGCTCTCCACACGTGCAGGTGCCAAACCCAACTGGAAACCAACTCAGCTCCTGTCTCTTAAGACAAGTCTTGCAGATAGCTTAAATATCAAAGAAACTGAGAAAGCACCAGGCAGCCAGAAAGCCTTTGAAGAGATAAACACACAGCACTTGCAAGCAGACTTCCCTAAAAGCCTTTCTTACATATTCAGAGTTTAAAAGAAATGTAATTGGTGACCCATATCACTTTGAATCCAGACAAATTAACCACAACCACCCTTTTAACTGATAACATCCATGCTACTCTTATCAACACAGATTCAACAAACACCACCTTCTTTACAAGCAGCTCTTTTAGAAATGGTGCAGACAAACATAAAATAATTTTAAAAAGCCTCAATTAAACACATCTTTAGAGAAGTGAATTCAGGACGCCAAATCCTACCTTGTTGAGTCTGCCTGTGAGGTTGACAACAATCTTCCCAGCTCTGTGATCATCAATTATCTCGAATTCACCGATGTAACCTGCAGGAGAGCAGCCGGCAGACACACACAGAACACTCAGCTACAATGACACAACCGTTCAACTCTGTTGCACCAGAGGACTTCAAGCCTCCCGATTTGCTCCTTTCAGCGGAGCAGCGGCCGCGGGGAGCGGGCCGGGACTCACCGTGCTTCATCATCACGGTCAGGAAGCGGACGATCACCTTGGAGCACGGCCGGATGAGCACCTGGCGCTTGCCGCGCTTCTCTGCGTTGTTGATGCTCTTGAGAGCATCGGCCAGAACGTTCATCCGCACCATGGTGCCTGCGGGGACGGCAGCACTGAGGCACCGGCTCTCCAGCGCACACACACACACCCAGCAGCGCCGCTTTCGAGGTTCATTTTAGAGCTAAAACACCCGACACTGGCAGGAAGCTGCGTTAAACCTTAAAAAGCGCTCTCAAGGTAAATAAGCAAACCAAGTCACACGCTCAGCTGTGATCGAGAAGAGTTACCACTGCCACAGCGCGCCAGGAAACGCGACACAGTTAAACTCGGCTTCATCAAAGCACACACACGATTTTAAAACCACCGGGCAGACACCGGGCCAGCGGTGTGACATGGCCCCAGGTAAATCAGTCTGGCCTTAAAACCGACTCGAACCCAGCTGGATCCTGTGCAGTAACTAGATGCTACGTGCTATTCAACCAACAGATGCTGCTCGGCTCACTGCTTTGTAAAAAACCTGCAGGATGCACAAACACAGCGCTTCGGAAAGGAAACCCGGCAGCAGCTCTCGCGGAAAGGAGCCTCGGAGCAGCCCCAGCGCGGCAGGGGTGAGTTGGCATCGCCACCCGCTCTGGCAGAGCCCGGGCGCTGCCAGCACCGTCCCCAAAAGTGTCCCC
>VXBQ01002372.1:735214-796160 GCA_013400175.1 Phainopepla nitens
CCGTGACCGCGGCGAAAGGCACGGCGTGGGCTGGCTTGGAAAAGAGCGCTGAGTCCAGCCTGTGAGCGGACACCGCTCTGTCAGCTGCGCCATTGCACGGACACATCGAGTCCTTCCCTAAAACACCTCCAGGGACGGCGGAATCCACCGCCACCCTGTGCCGCCCGCTCCAATATCTAATCACGCTGTGAAGAACCAACCTGAACCTCCCCAGGGCTCAGTTTAAGGCTACGTCCCCTTGTCCTGTCGCTTGTCTCCTGGGAGGTGAGCCCGACGCCCAGCCGGCTCCATTCTCCTTTCGCCAGGTCACCCCGGGCTCGTTTTCTCCCGAGTGAACGCCGCAGCTCCCTCAGCTCCCCAGCCCCGAGCCGGACACATCACCCGAGGAGCGGCCTCAGCACGGGGCAAATTCTGCTGGTAACATCAAAGCCCGGGAAGGTGTTTTATTTCCTTCAGAACTCTGCGGCAGCATGGGAATAAATACAGGAGAGAGGCACTGGGGTATAAACATTGTTTCTGACTCAGCTTTCTAAATGCTTCAGGCACGTGTGTTAATGAGCGGAATCAGCGTGCCCAGGATGCGGTGCAAGGCTATAATGAGAGCAAAGGAAACATCTCGGGCACTCAAACTGCTCTGGCACCAGTTGATGGGGACAAAAAAGAGAGAAGGACTAAGGAGGACGCTGTAAAAGCAAACGTATGTCCGTCCTGAATAGTTTGGTCTTTCACAGGTTCTCACTTCACCCTAGAACGTATGTAAAGAACAGATCCAATACTGAGTAACTTTCAAATTCATTCATCTGCCGCTAAAAGCTAACAGTATTTTTGTGTAACATTTTACACTTATAAACGGTGGAGTTCACTCTCAAAATCCGTAATTTTACCACAGCAAAGCTCACACAAAAGGTGATTTCATAAGGAAGTGATGATGCCAGCAATAATTTTATTAGTCTTTTTAGAAGAGGATGGAGCCATACAGAAGCATGATCTCACAGCAACCTTCCAGGGTCTGAGGGGGGCCTACAAGGACCCTTCAGCAGGAACTGTAGTGACAGGACAAGGAGTAATGGGTACAGACTGAAAGAGGGGAAATTTGAGTTCGATATTAGGAGGAAATTCTTTACTGAGAGTGGTGAGAACAGGTTTGCTCAGGGAGATTCAGTCCTGGGAGATGTCCCTGCCCATGGCCTGGGACTGGATGGTGTTTAAGGTCCATCCCAGCCCCTCAGCATTGTGTGATTCTCTGAGGCATTACAGTTTCTAGGGATATTTGCAGTGCCCTGTAGCAACACTGCTCTGGCTATGAGATACCATCAGCCAGCTCCTGGTTTCACCCATTTATGTGATTCTCACCACAGAAAACCCAAGCACTTACCGATGGAAGAAAGCAGGCATTGCCACCATCTTCCAGGCAGTCTTTCCAACGCCAGCTCGCCCATCAGCAGCTTTTCTCCACCCCAGAGGGCAGGCAGAGGTGCCTTTCCCTCCTGTGAAGTGTTGCTCCATAACTCAGAGGGACAGGTGAGTGTTGTTGAGTGCCCTTAAGCCCAGAAAAGCCCCAGAGGAGCCACAGAGAACCCAGGACAGGGCAGGGCCCTGCCCACCCCTCCCTCGCTGAGCAGCCAGGCCTTGTGAGGCACCACGCCAAATTAAAAAAATCTGCACCTACATATACATATATTTATAAATTCCATTGGTAAAATCCCAGCCATGCTGTAGGAGGCAGAGGATCAGCAGTAGCTCAGTACCTCCTGTGCCTCACCTGAGCCACACCAAACTGTTCTGCTTGCCTCAAAGCATGGCACAGACCATGCTGCAATGGGATCAATTCTTCCTGCACCAAGATTCTCTCTTAGCAGATGGAAAAGTCTGCTAAGAATAATCTAAGACAATTAATTCCCCAAGCTGGCTTCAAAGAACCTTTAACAGGGGCAGTGCAATTACTCTGTGCACTTAGAACAGGCACAAAATGTTTACATGTCAAGCCTGCACCCTTTCAGCATACCTAATACGTGTTTATTATGCTATTAATAAAAAATTAGCCTGATGAATGGCAGAATTGCTCTAATCAGCTATGCATTTATGTACACAGCAGTAGTTGTAGTTAATATCTGTAATTTCTGTGAAATTCTTTAGCTAAAATGTTAATAGTATGCTCACAACATCTCCACTAAAGAAAAAAAAATGCATTTTATAATTTGGGACCACATTAACAAACACACAGATGGCAGCTGTAATCTCAAACTTTTTTTCCTAATCAAATTCTTTAATGCATAAACTGTGTCTGCTAATTTTAGGAAAAGCGTGACAAAAAATAAAAGGAAAAAAAAAAGCAAAGAAACCTTTGAAATACTTGAGTGCACTAAAACAGAATGGCTAATGTACCAGGCACAGAATATATTGATGAATAATTGAAGTAAATCAGCCTTCAAGATTACAGCACTTAGAAAAACAGAGCTTCAACTTGGGGGACTTGAATCTTTTACAGACTTTTGAAAAATTAGACAAAACATTACTATTTAAAGAGAATAATCCTTGAGGGCAAAACTAATTGTTGCAATGCAAAACCAGACCATGAAGTCCCTACAAAGCACAAAACTAATTTCTGTTGACTGTAAAGATCTGCAGATTTTCAATTGGTTATATTAACAGTGCCATTATCCTACCAAAATAATCTGGGACACCACTAAGGACTCCAGTTTAACTGATCCCAGCAAGATGGGCAGAGCCATGGTCACAGCCTGGCTTTACAAAAGGGGAGAAGGAAGACAGGCAAACAAGCAACTGCCTTTTCAAATGGCATCTCAACCACGAGCCTATAGAGTTTGGAGGAGGTAACAAAACTGCTGAACAAATGTGGAATTTGGCTTTGACAAATTACTTTATAGCACAGTCCCTTGGTTACCATCTACTGCAGGTAAGCAGCAGGCAAAAAATTCCCATCAGTTAAACTGTTTGACTTCTACAGCTTCAGCTGGTTTGAATGTATTTAGAGAGGTTATTTTAGACTTGCATTATTCTAGGTGTGCCTCACTGCAGAGAAAATAAACACCAGTTTTACTGAAAATAAAGGAAGCACCCTTACGGCTTTGTAAGAAACATCTTTCAAGAGGATGTAACTAACACAGTCTTATTTACTATGCAGGATGAGCAGAATCTGAATTTTAGGTTTCAGCAAGACTGCACCAACCTCCCATCCTGTCAACATTTCCCAGAAAAATGCACACAAGTCAATAGTGACAGTCCCACTAACTCCTGCACATCTGAGCTGTCTCCTCTGCATTAGTCATGCAAATTTAAGCCTCTGGAGAATCCTGCTCTAATTTGGGGTTTGGTTTGTATTTGTTTGTATCAGGCACTATATTCTTCATTGTAATTTTCCCAACCACACAGTGTTGCATAGAAGGAAATAAATACATATTCTTTTTTATTTTTTTAAAACTTTATTAAATTACGCAGTAAGAACCCATCTCCACACAAGTGTTTCATTTCTGGATGGCAGAGGTATAATACATGAGCCACAGGTGAGTGCATTACCCCTCCCTTCCCCCCAGCTTCCGAGAAACAAAACAGCAGGTACAACACACTCCTGTCACTACACTTCTCCAACAGATTGTTCATAAAGTTATTTTTAACTGGAGAAAAATGAAAAGGACCAACAGTGTCAAGTGTCTTGTTCTGCATATGAATGTTCTTCACTGCAACATTCCGACAGCTTTGACGTGCATGGCAGAGGGGCAGGAAGCAGTGGCAGTGGAATGCATTTGCATGGGCACTGTTAGATGCAAAGCCTGTGACTTCCCTAGAGGTAATCAGGCAATCAGAGTGCAAGGAAGGCCATATGACTGTTGAAAACTCTTACACTTCAAAGTGCATGTCCACAAAAAATTGGCAACAGAGGAGAAAGTGAATTCTAAGACCTACTGCGGAGGCAGAGCAGTCAGCATAGTGCAAATACTGAAAGGAACAGAAGTTTGCTGGCATTGTCCAAAAAAATCACCAGCCAAGCTTCCTACTCAGATGAACTGCTGCAAACCCTTACAATTAAATTAATTTTATGCCAGTAGTGGGCTTGGCTCAAATCTTAAAATACTTGGATTTTGATGGCAAAAATGCTGTATTGAAAGTGTGGTTTTACTCTGAAAAGTGACTAAAATGGCATTAAGGATCTTCCCACATTTTTCAGCGACTGTGCATAATGAATTCACCAAGTTTATAACAGAGAGACTTCTTATACAGAGCTACAACAAATTTATCTGGGTTCAAAAGACCAGGGTGCATTTCAGCTTTAGCTATCAGCACCTTTACAATTCTGCAGTTGTAGCTGAATTCTGTGGGGTTGGTTTGCTCTAAGAAAAGGAAGTTGCCTTTTCCTAAAGGTGTCCTACTTAAAAAATGAAGGAAGAAGTGTTTTAGACAACCAGTAGACAAGCAGGACCTTGATCTAAGGAAGATGATGCCATTTTTAGAGAGACTTTTCTGACCATAATCACACTTTGAGAACTGATTTAAAAAAAAACCTTGGTGGAAGATTCCCTATGGATGCATTACTGAACAACCATCTATAGAAGAAATATGGCAAAGGAAAATTACTTTGCAGAAATCTTTACAGATCTAGTTGAACAAAAATTTGAGAGTCCTTCATTTCTTGGTTTATATGTATACCCCTGTGAAGTGAAGCACTAGAATTTACAAGTGTGAACTAAAAGGATTAGGAAAATGAAGTAAAAAGCATATCACTCTACCTCCACCAGAACATCACTTTATTGTTTATCTGTCATCAACAATGTAAAACTCTACTAGATACTCTATCCTGGTTTTTAAAAAGGTAAAGATTACATTGGATTAGCTACCGTACGAAAGAAACTACAGCAATCACAGTAGAATGAGATTGGAGGGACAATTTGAATTACAAAAAAGTGTACACTGCAAGCAGAGGGAAGTGCACATTAAATCAAATGCCTGTAGGAATCATTACTTTTAAATGCACAGTGACAATTTTGAGAAACTGTACATAATAGAATCACAAAAATGACTTAAAAATAACCAAAATTACATTTTGCATTTGACCATCCAACTCATAAGTAATCATTGATGTTCTATATTTTCAGTGTTTTTGGAAAAATTGTTTACCAAACAGAATTTAAGTTGTTAATTTGACTAAACTGTGAAGTAGAAGGATTGAAACAAAAAGTATATTGGAAGTACGCCTAACCTACAAGAATAAGCCAAGAAGGGTGTATGCAAGAAGAGGCTGGGAGGGAGGAGTGAAAGGAAAGAGGAAAGGGAGAAGAGAACAAAGGCTTTTTCTTCTATCTCAGAAGTTCTTCCAATGCAGCGTGTCTCTGATGTACAGCTCTTTGCTTTCAGTCCATTTCTGAAGTTTACATTTTGTAGCCTTTTCCCATCCTAACTGGTCAACTCAACCGGCACTGCTGCCACGTAACAAGAGGAACAAGAATCTGAATGCATCAAATCTGCCCTCGCTGTGATTTCTTCATGGCCCCATTTTGCTGTTTTTCTCAGAACAGGGTTCGGTGTTTCCTGAATTGTTCACAGGGTCAGGTGGAATTGAGTTCCAAATCACTCTGCCGTTTGTAGCATCCTGATTTCTTTCTGCAGCTGACCCCCACTCACGTTTGCAGTTCTTCCGTAGCAGAAAGACAAACCGTGTTGCTCAAGCGGTGAGCTTTCACCCTTGACCGTGGGGGTTGCAGACCATTGTGTTGAGCGTATCCCTGAGTGCAGCTATCCTGCAGGATTCACTTCCCAGTGCACCGAGATTTCCTAGGTTTCCTCAGATTAAGCCCCAGTGTGCATCACCACCGACCGTGGTGCGGATGCCTGAGGCCGAGTTGATTCTGGTGGATGTCTGACCTCGCTGAACCAGACCAGCTGCTGTCTCCCTACTCATACCCAGGCAGTCCAACCTTCATACAGCTGAGCCAAGTTATCTAGATTAGTTGCTTCCTTAATCACAAAGTCAACCTATTAAAAAGGTCAAACAAGGAATTAAAAATAAGCTAGAATTTTAAGTGTGTATCTTAGAATTTACTGTTGAATGCCATCTGCAAATATTTCACTGGAAAAATCTGTAGTAACTGTAGGCATAACTTCGTGCAGTCCACGTAAGAAACAGGAAGCTGTACTGCAAGAAAAGATCATGTATCACCTCATTCACAGCCCCTACCATTCTCAGACCTGGACAACTGTGTGCCCTGACTCTGTTGCCCAGAGACACGAGTGGTTGTGTTTCTGAACACAGACAAATTCTGTCCCTTGGGCAGCTGCATGGATCTCCTGCTCTCCCTAGCCACCAGCAGCTGTGGAACAAATGTTAGCTTACTGACAGACAAAAGGCAGTTTTATCTAATTCATGGTTTTACATAAATCTCCCATGTGAAAAACTAAAGCATATGACAGGGGAAAAAAAAAAAAAGCAGCAATACAAGGCAGCAGCAACCTTGATTTGCACTGCAATAGCTCCCACCCCCAAAGGAACCCCCATTCACAACACCCTTTCAGCCCTGAAGGCACACTTCATCATACACACCTGCTAATTAGCATGTGTTTAAAGCAAGGACCAGTACTGGAATTTTCTTTTCAACTGACCTGTTCAGCCACAGACATTCTCCTGTTGGGATCCACATCTCGGCCCTCTAACTTGGCTTTGACCCGCTTCCACACGCTAACTGCATAGGAATTCC
Organism: Phainopepla nitens; assembly: GCA_013400175.1. NCBI lineage: Eukaryota > Metazoa > Chordata > Aves > Passeriformes > Bombycillidae > Phainopepla > Phainopepla nitens. The sequence continues at coordinate 741,922 of VXBQ01002372.1, forward strand.
TCTCCTGCACAGCTACAGGTACGAAATAAAGTTAATGCAACTTGACATTCCTGCACAGAAACCCACTGAGGTTTCATTTTTTTGCTGTCAGTGGTAGGGTTATCAGTTTTTTTAGGGTTTGTATTTACCTTTTCCTGTTTTAGGGTCCCTGGCTGTCTTTTTGGGACTACAAGCAACACTTTTGCCAGTTCCTGGGACTGTGTTTGGAGGAGTATCTGCTGATGTTGCAAGATTTTTCTGAATTAGCTTTCTTGCATTCTGTGACATCACCTCTGGCTGAGTTTTCTGCCCTGTATTGCTACGTACAGCTGTAAAAAAAGTTTAAAAGTGCTTAAAGTCTTCAAAATAATAGCGTATTTTAGAGGCAAGAAATAGCACAATTAAATGCGTATCAGACAGACCTATCAGTTTCTCAGAACAAATGCATTTCAAATTTGCATTTTAAACACTGCACCAGTTTTCAATCTTTCCATTTTCTAATTTCTTTCCCTTCATAAACAGGAAGTTTTACTCTCCTGCTAAGTATTTATATTAAGCAAATTTTTACGGGCTCTCAACTTCTATCATTTGTAGGACAGTTATGAAAGGTAATTCTTGTTCTTGATAGAAATTATAAACCTGCATCTAGTCCAAATATTGACAGCAGAGTAATCCTTTAAATGGAAAGGATTTCTCATGATAAATGTTATTCACATTCTTAAAGTAATGAAAACTTTGCAGATCTGAATGCTTCTATAGGGTTTCTGGATTAATTCCTAAGTCACTACAGATCTTCATACTAATTTCAACAGAAATCACACTTCAGTTGATACACATGACAAGGCTTTCCATGTATTCTGGGTGTTGTGGGGTGAAAGCAGATCTCAAAGGCTATGCTCAAGCAGTCATTCAGTATTGTAAATGAATTATTTAAATTTTATAGGCTTTTATAATCTTATAGAAATGGTCTGCATTTCAAAATTCAGTAAGAGCTATGATCCCCTCTCTACTATCAGTTCCTGGTGGTTTGTACTTTTGCAAGTATTACCTGCAGCAAAGGTTGGCTGATATGTAGCAGCTGAAGTTGGGCTGGAGCATTCATTTGCTGTATCCGTGACTAAGGGTGATGCAAACCCCACCAGATTATTGTAGACACTGGGAAACATAAGAGTTGATAAATACTCATGCAACTACTTGCCTTACTGAAACCCCAAAAATGAAATGAATTCAAATTTTGCAAGGAGATTTCTGAGTTCTAAGAAAATCATCAAGTATGTGCCCCATGTTCCTGCTACATGGAAGTAGTTATGCAAAATGCCTTTTCTCACCTGAGACAAGGTAACTCTCTTACCTTTGGCTCTGTGTTTTAAGTTCTTTCAAGGTGGGAGTTATTTCCTGCAGCATTTCAACATGTTCCTGACTGCGGACTTGACCCATAACCTGAACTAATGTAAACAGAACTGTCTGAATATTATCTTGCCACGATTTATATTCACCCAGGAACTGCCTAACACTGTTCTCATAGGGAACATCTTCACCATCTGCCACAGCCGCTTCTTCATCCTGCAACCAAGATGTGCAAAAAAGGTCAACTGCTATATTTTGGCTAAGAGAATGAAGTGGAGCACTGCTTACCCCTTTCAGCCCTTCAGTCTGCCATTTGATTACAAATAACTATAATTTACAGTAGTTATGTATGAAGAAATAAATTTTAAAATTATAAATTTTACAGATTAAGAACCAAAAGGATTTATAAACACGATGTTTCAACGGCCAAACACAGAAAACGTTCTGTCCAACCAAAGCCTGCTAAGGCTAATGCTAGAAAGTTCTATGACTTCTTAAACATGTACTCTGTCTTGAACTCCACATGCACAAACATTCTACTGTTTCTATATACTTTACAAAGCACAAAGCTACAACTGTTACTTTTCTTAAACTGTACTGACATGGGTTTGAGGAATAAATAGAAGGATGTTTCAGGCATACCTTTGCCATAGCTTTCAGTAGATGCTTGACATCTCCAAGCTGTCTGTTATGACCTGTGAGCACAGTCTTAATACTATCCACCAGATTCTGAATTGTTTCACAAACTGTTTCTATTTGCTGTTCTCTTTCTGTTTGTACTGTTCTCTGTGTAGATATCTCCTGGGTCAACTGCTTGTGAGCTGAGTGAAGCCATTCAGAGCTGCCAATAGGATGTTCGAGACCAGTGCCCTAGAAAGAACAGAAACATTTCTTGATCTGTACCCAGAGATAAAACTCACTCTCTCTGTGGGTGGCACTGCCGAGCGTTTAACTGACAGCACAAACTCTGTAGCCACACATCATCTGAACGTATACATAACACTGAGAATGGAAAACAAAACTGAGAACCTCAGGACGTTTCGTGTTTTGCTTTGCCCTGTGCTTACCACTCTCTGCAGCAGGCGAAGCTCCAGGTCAGACACTGAGCTGTTGAACTGGGAGGCAAAGGAGCACATCTGCTGACAGCGTTTGAGGAGTTCGAACAACGCAGCATCGAGATTTAGGGCTTCTGCTGTCCTCGTGCGTAAACTTTCAAAATGAATGATATTGCTGCAAAGGAAAGTGACCTGAAAAATCAAAGCAAGAGGGAGAAAAGTAATTCCACTTCAACTGTTTATTAGAAAACAGCGTTTTTGTCACGTGCTTTGAAGTGAGGATTTTAGACACACAGATACTGCTCTGTTACAGTAGCAATATCGTCCCAGGGTCATCCAACCCTGCAGCAATTCTCACAAAGATTATTCCTACTGCTTTCAAGTGGGATTCCCAGAAGTATTTGGTAATCCATGTTTGCTCTTTAGATGCAGAGCAGAAAAATATCTTCTACATGAACCTCGAGTAGGAAATGAAGGGTGAACACACTCATGGAGTCAAGAACACTGTACTTATCTGTGGTACCTGACTTGCCCTTTGACTTTCTTTCAGTACAAGGTTTCTTCTTTCAGCAATAGTGGCATCAAAATCTTGCAAGACTGGGGCCAGTGCAGGATTAGCACCTCCTGCCCATTTTAAACGCTGCTCAATACTTGCTTCAAGTGCTGCTAGTTTCTCCTGCATGGGGGAAGAAAAAACCCATACAGATAATTCATACTGATACACACCATTCTAAGCCTGACTTTAAATAAATCATGCATATATAACACATGCAGACACTTTCTTATGCCCATATATGTAAAATACTGTGGCATTTATGACTGACAAATGTTAGTTTACGCTGTTCAAAAGTTATTTCCAGTACACATCACAACTGGATTTGATTGTTACAGAAAGTCTACCAGTCTAGATTTTAACTCACCAAAAAAAACCCCAAAAGTAATCAGATTTCTAGACTAAGAATGGAGTCCCTCCATTATTTTGCAAATAATACAAGAAATTATTATAAACAGTACCTTCACTAAAAAAGGAAATTAAAATTCAGGAAGCTAAGTAGTATTTAATAAGCAATTATTAATTCTATATTACTGGCACCAAATAAATCTAAAATACTCTGACCAAGGCCACAGCACACAAACTTTAACACACAGAAGAATTCATTTGCCCCATTTCTACAAAGGGAACTTCTGACATTTAGCTTGCAAAAATGATAGTAAGGATGATCTAAGGCAGACAAACTTGAAGAAAAGGAGCATTACCAGCCTTCAGAAAGAAAGATACTTTCACAGATTTGCATTTTTCTTCAAAGAGATTTACTACTATTCCAAATAGAGTATTTTGGATGAGACAGCAAAGTCAAATGATAGAACAGTACCCATCAGACAGACTGGAAGAGATCCATGTCAGTACCCCCACATTTGTGTAAGACAGCAAGCCAGACATCATTTGAAGGCAGCAGATGATTTTGCAGTTTGTCAGTCACACCTGGATGTGCTGCTGAACAGCCCTCCCCCAAACAGCCATACCTGGACCGTTGCAATGGAAGCTTCAATCTGACTGAGTGTGTGAAGTTTCTTTTTCATGCTGGCTAAAATTGCTGAACGAGGTGGAGGAGTGACAGAAATAGCCTGGGGGCGACTGATCAGGAGATCCTCATGCTGCCACTTTAAGAAAGTAACAGCAGCACTTGATTATCAATATTGCTCAGCATAAAATGCATCCCAAACAGCAATTCCAGTGCTCTGGTACCCTTTCTAAGTAAGGGCACTCAAAAAGGGCTGTGTGTCAGACAGCTCAAAGTTCTAAATCATTCAAGAGCATTAAATTATACAAGTAGTTGCAAATTATGTTTTGCTGGCTTGGATGTTTATACCATTAATCAGTCCACTAACTTCCTAGAAGTGATTCATACACTTTTTTTTTTGATCTAAAGGAAAAGCCAACAATATTCAGAAACAATTAACTTGTGATACATTAAAACCAAGACAAATTTGCTTACCAGTCTATGAAATGGTTTATTAACTGACCTGGAGAAAGCCTTGTTCCTTAACCTATAAATCACTATAAAATAAAGATCACTGACAGCACAACACAACTGGACACCAACGTAAAGGTACACAATGGCATTTATCTAAAGCCTCAGACTTTTTCAGGACTGATACTGCTGCTATTTGTATTTTTAATGAAGCAAAGAGTGGACCAAGGAGACAGTCAATGCATTAAAACTTTGAAGGCAAGGTACAAAATGACATTCAGCAACTCATACCCTCTGTTTTAAGCATTCTCCTCCCTTAAAGTCATAATCTGGGAAAAAAGGGGGAGAATGAATGGGACAGCACTGCTGGTAAGAAAGCCAGTGAATGACCTATTTTCTAAAAGAAAACCTTAATGGCTATTGAAAAAAACTTACACATTGCAGAATTTGCAGCTTGTAAAGCAGACACCCTTCAAAAAAGCTAACAATAACACTGTTCCTTATATATTTACAGCACAATTAAAACCAAAACGCCTTATAAAGCCCGTGAAAATACCTTAGAACTCACTCAACGAAATACCACGTCTGTTGTGCTCAGACACTGTAACTCATGCTCACTTTTCCCAGCCCCAGGCTGTGCTGGGCTCTCACCTGGAACATGGCAATGTGCAGCTGCACTCTCTGCAGGCTGGTCTTGCATGAGGAGATGCTGGTTTCCAGTCTGCGCACCAGGTCGTGCTTCTTCCAGGCCGTGTCGTAGGAGCTGGCCAGGACTGTGGCCCTGTTCATCACCAGCTGGGAGAACTTGCCAATCTGGATGTTGTGCTCCACAGCTTTCTTGCACAGGTCATCCACAGAAACTTTGCTTTCTGCTCCAAAGTCTTTGGCCTCTACCTGAGCAATGATATCGACGCCCAGAGCACTGATGAAGCTGCACAAGGTCAGTCCCAAAGCTTGATTTGGAAGGCCAATTAAGAGCTGCCTCACAAAGTCTGCTGTAAAAGCCTTAATTGGCTTGGCCATTTGATCTTCACTAAAACAAGAGTTCCTGTAAAGGGCTTTCACGTTGACAATTGGAACGGGTCCATTTACTGCATTCTGGTCTTCAAGTGAACTGATTCCTTTTAAAGGGAAAGAAATAGTATTTTTGTTATAAACAAAACATCCAGATGCATCCAGAAGAATAATACCTGACTTACAGAAACAGCAAAAGCACAGGAATTCATTTTTAGTTTCTGCTTCCTTACCACAAGGGTAAGTTACAGCAGAAGTGACCATTTTACATTCTTCTGAACAGGATACAAAGTGGATAAAGGCATACTGCATATTTGATAACATTTATTTACCTGACAGTGTCTTAGAAAAGGTACCACAGAGTCTGAAAAATTCTTTAATTGTTTGCAGTCTCTTCAGAAAGAAAATTTCCTCCAGAACTTGCCGATTATTGTCATCATCAAAGAAGTTAACTTGGGTGCTGCGGGCTTCCCTAATTATGTCAATCTTACGCCAAGCAAGAGGTATCTCCATCTTGTTTAGCTGAGCAATGTAAAGGATATGAATTAGTTTGGGTTTTTAAATATTTCCTAATTCTGACTCAAACAGTATTCCACAAAGAACAAATCCATACCTTTTCAATCAATAAACCAAATGCAGTTTCCACCTGAGCAAACATTCCATCGAATGCTACCAAAAGCATCTGACCAGCTGACATTTTGGGAGTTTCATCAACTGAACCATTTCTTGGCTGAATCAGTTCACCATACTGAGCATGAAGTACTCTTAAGAGGAAAAAAATAAAGAAAATTTACATGGTTTCGCTTAGTCCACAATAAACAGAATTTTCTTAAACTGACTGATTCCACAGATTCACTGTACCACTGATGAAGCCACCACAACTGGCTCAAGGGAAACCTCACTTGAAGGTTCTGAAATGGTTTGTTGTGTACCAAACACCTACCCAGAAATGTACTATCCCACATTACAAGATGCACCAGTCTTTGTTTGCTCAGTGTGTTGTCTCATTTTGCTTTTTTAATCAAGTCACTGACTCATTAAGCCAAAGCTGCTCATCAAACCTCCTGATGAGGAGTGCTATGGTTACAAGCTCTCCCTTTCACAGGTTCCTCCCACAAACTAATGAACTGGTTCCTATTTTTAGCATCCTTTAACTTCAAATATAAAATCACAACTCTGTATTTTGGAAGAAGTTGACTACCAGAAGTCAGCTTTAAGCAGATGCAAGCGTAAATTGCCACAGCTCCATATTTCTGTGTATGCATGTGGATGCTACACAAACACACACACAGGAAACAAGCACACACTTCACACCCTGCACTCTGCTTAAGGTATTCTTGGGCAAGAAAAGCCTGTACATCAAACAAAAAATACTTTTAGACAAACTAATGTTCTTCAGCCTTCACTCTCACACCCCTAAACCGAAAAAAAGGTGATTTACCTTGCAACATCAATGTAGTGAGTGTGTGTCTCCTCCTCTATACCCATAGCAGCATTTCGTAAGTAGGCTTGAAGAGATTCAACCAACGTCTGCAAAGGGACTCCATCAGTTGTTTGCTCTATAAGATTATCCAATTCATGGAGCATACTTTCTAAAGTATATTCCCCTTTCATTAAGCATCGTAGTGCTTCAGGAAAAATGATCTGTCGGAAGTTTGAGTTCAATTCCTGTTGCAAAGAAAGGATGAAGTAAGAAATTTTCCCTCTCAAAAAGTATCACATGCAACATCTTCTGTCATTTTAGTACTACACCACCATGCAGCAAACATTATCTAAAATATAACATGATGGTGCTCAGCCAAGAGTCAAAAGTCTACTCTTTGATTAACTCTGAAGAAATCAGGAATACATTAAACCCTGTATAAAGCCAAAGTTTTGACATCTGTAGCAATGCAGCAACAGCCATCTCCACCAGCACTAGCAGCAATACCTGACAGCCATCCTCAGCAGAGGCTGGGGGTCAGAGTTCATAATTTGTGAATTGGTTTCAGTAATGTCAGCTTTTCTTTTCCACCATGTGACAATGAGCAAATTAAATTATTTACTGAATTAATGACTTGCTAAACTGATCGGACTAGACAAAGGAAAAGTGCAAAATGTTGCCAGGTAGTGATAATTCTGCCACAGAAATCAACGCAGGGAAGAAAAACAGTACCTTAATTAAGTGGCACAGAGCAATTTCCCCCAAGCAGAATGCAGAAGAGGGCTAAAGGCAGCTACAGAAAGAACCAGCGTGCTCTGTCTCCAAAAGATGAAATACACCAAAAAGAGTGGTTATCTTGACTGCCCAGTGAGCAGCGAGCCCAGTGAGCACATTTTATCTAAGAGCTCACAAGGAGGATAAAAATGTGTGGGTGAAAGATCCCCACTGCAAGGCAGTGAAACTGCTGCCATATGCATTTCTGAAACGGTTCTGAAATGTTACAACTTCAAAGAGGGAAAGAAATAAAGTGATGAAAATCAAATGCACTTATGCAGCTTGATAGGAAAATATTTCTCAAATACAATACAATGGAATCCAAAGCCTCAAAAATCTGTTCAACCAGCTACAGTTTATAAAGCACACCAGTCTTCAGCAGATATTTCACTCAGACTGCCCTTCACGGGTTTTTTGTTTATTTTATTAATGTGGAAACGTTTCTGAACCACAATTTATAAATACATTTTTATTATAAATACATTTTTCTCCTTCTCAATACTGGAGACAAGGGCCTGTACAACAGGTTTTCTGAGTTTATCTGAAACTATTTGATTCAGGTGAAAATAAGTAAAGTTTATCAGGAGCAGAAAACAGAAAGAACACGGTTTGAACAGTTTGGAATTTGTTCTGGACTGCCAGCAACAGAACAGAAAAATGAAAAGGAGACATGAAGCTGGTGTGTTTCTAAAAATTACACCAACCTCTTCCTCACGTTACTTACTTGACAGCAGTTTTTACAATCTGTCATGTATAGATCAAAAAGGTTTCTTTCAGCCAATAAAAATGTAAATGACAGAAGCAAATGCCTGTTCAGCTCAATCAAACACAGCAATCAGGAGCAAGAATTATGAAAAAAATCTCAGCAGCACCGTAACCAAACATTTAGCCTATTAAGGAAGAATCTATTAATATCAACTTCGCTGAAGCCTTGAAAGATGGGGGGAAAGTAACATAAAAGAATCACCTGAAGTGAGATATAGACTCCATTGGCCAAGTGAACAGCTTCTGATGCTTCCATGGGGTTCGGAATATCTAAGTCCTGGGGTACAAGATGACACTGCTTCAGCAGCTGCACAAGGCACGTGACATTCCCACTCATGCTGCAAAGCTCCTCCAGGAACCAGGCTCCATCTCTGGAAGTCAAATCAACCAGCTGCTCTCCAGCACTGGACGCCGCACCCTCCATCATCAGGTTCCGCCTAGACGGAAGGAGACGCTCAGACAAGGCTCCTGTTGCCTGCAGATCCTCAGGGATCCGCACCACCGAGCGCCGCGGGGGGAGCTCACCTGGTCAGCGCGCACAGGGCGGAGATGATGACGCTGGCCAGGCTCAGCGAGCCCTCCTCGCCGTTCTCGTGCAGGAACACCTTGATGCAGCGCTCGATCTCCTTGAGCTGCTCCTCGCACACGGGCACGGTGACGGCCTCCTGCTTGAGCCGCTCCACCTGCCGGATCAGGCGGCCGTTGATGTCGGCCGCGGAGCGCTGCAGCGTCATCTCGGTGGCCGTGATGAACTGGCACGTGCTCGGCGGCGGCTGCGGAGCGTACTGCATCTCATACCTGCAAAGCACAAGGACGCTGACTACAGCTCCCCTTCTCAGGGAGCAAACTGCTTTTTACTCTGCGGGTAGGAAAAATACCAGCGCTTGAACCGTTCCCGCGTCACCTGCTCCGTAACTCCAAATACCACCAGAGGTTGATGAATACCCTAACACTGCTTTTGTAAGGTCCTGAAATGCGCCACATTCCACACCTATTTGCAAGGGCGTAAGACAACTTGAAGCAAAGAACAAATAGAAGATGAAAGGAAAGATTTCAGAGGAAATGCTCAAATATAATCTAGATTTTTTAAGCCAAGCCATAACAACGCTGAAACAGCCTGACTTTAGTAGAAAAAAAGAACCAGAAACCACTTAAAAAGCCACTAGGTTTTTTTTTAATATTTCCTTAATTAATTTTTAAATACTAGAAGTTTCTAAAACCCAAAATATCACTACCTTGAAGCCACAAATACGAATTTTGCATTTGATCATTACAGGGCAATGATACTTGATTTTCATGTTGAAGTACACAGATTGCACTCTGGAATGGTATTTTCAAAGCAGTTTTTCATACTTACTCCTAATTTCTAGAATTACAACTTAATCTTGGTTTGCTTTACAATAAGATTGGTCCTTGCCAAAGTATTTATTTTAATGATAAAATTAGGGGAGTAGCTTGAAAATGACATTCTTTGAACAAGTCGTTATTCTGTCAACTTACTTCCTAAAGATATCCTGACAACGCTCTATTGTCATGTTACAAATGAGTTCTTCCATCCAGGTTTTCCACTGCTCTATTCGGTGTTTCTGAAACACAGCTTTGGGATACTGCAGAGCTACTGTTGCATAGTTGTGCAATTGTTCCAGGCAACCACGTAACACGGATCTTCTCTGCTGCAGAAGAGCACCAACCTCTCCTTCCAGCTGTTCACACTGACTGATTAGATGGGCCTGGCCTGCATTTTGCAGAAATGCTGTTGCTGGGACATAGCTTGGAGGACCTTTAAGAAAGAAGGTTAAAAATACAGACATGGCTGAAGACATGTTCTATACGGCACAAATACTGAGCATTAAAAACATTTCAAAATTATTTTTTTTAACTTGTGATAAAAGAAGCACAGAGAATTGACATTGAGAATTTCGAGCACAAGGTAAGAGAATCTCATGCCCAGGCAGGATAAGACAGACAAGTTCCTTCAGACAGTCTGGCACTGAAACTTTGAAGCACTCTAAATCACCCACTGAAGCCCCTTTCTTTTATTTTATTACAGATCACTGTCTTTAAGTTAGAGGATACTCATAATGCCTCCTGATACTAAACTCAAGTTATTTTTACACCATTAAAACCACCCCCAGAAATACTATTTTGTACCTAGGTCCATTTGTGTGCTAATTTCTTGGAGCAGACTTGCAAGTTGCGTTGCCTCTAAATTACTGAAGGCAGTTTGGTAATGGGTTATCCACTGCTCAAACTCATTCAGCTTCACCTGGATGGCTTCCTGGACAGCTCTCTGTTGAGACTGCAACTGTGTGTGCTCAGAATACCTGAATTATTGAATCCACAGAATCAAGTAAGTACTACAAGAAAGAAAATACTTAACTCTATAGAACACAGAATGATACTGAACAATACAAATGTTAACCAGGAAATGAACATGCTCTCACCAATTACATAAAACTAATGGTGTTGCATTGTTAATTAATTCTGATTTCCTACAAAAAAATTAATGCCTGTTCCTATTCATGCAATTCCAAAATACTTGATTAATTTCAAATAACCTTCAAAAATAACTTAAAGAATTAGAAACTTAAAATATTTTTGTGCTATGTATCAATAGCTCCCTTATGTGGATTATTATGAGGGGACACCACATTCAGAACATTCCCTCTCTTGCCTTGAGGGTCAAGTGTGGAACTTGGACTAGCACAGGTTATACTGATTGAGTGTGAGGTGCAGGACATAAATAAGATTATTTAGCAGCAAAAGATTTCAGTAGTTCTGTACAAGGAGTGACCTCCTTACTGCAAGAATAGCTTTTACTCAGCTATTCATTCCTATACAGACTTCTAACATTTAACCCACAGGCACATTGCTGAAACACCATCTTGTATTGAACTGTGAAATTCCTGGCTCTCCTGTACCTGTGCTGAAGTGTGTGGGAGGGATGATCCACTCCTTCTGCACCTTCCAGAAATTCTATCTCTTCCAGTAGTTTTCCTTGCAACTTCTCTACATCTGTTAACTGCTCCTGCAGGTTCAGGTACTCTTCTAAACTACTGTCCAGTTTTGGCAGCACAGCAAGCATTTCATCTCTGTTCTTAAACCAGTTAACCTGCAACCAAGACACAGATGTTACTGAACTGCACTAAATCAAACTGGCAAGAGAAAGTCAGACACGGCAGAACCTAACCCTTCAACAATGCCATTCATCTAGCACTGCTTCTAGTGCTACAACTGCCAAATCTTAACAGATATTATTTATTTAAACTGCTCTCTGAACCTCTATTTTTATTCTCCTAGCCCAGATTCAGGCAAAGCACTAAAATTTTAGAATTAAGCACGTAGAAACTGAAAATTAAATACTTGCAAGTTCAATATAAACATTTCCCTTCATACAAACTCCATTCATCACAATAAAATTCATCAACTATTGCTGATATTTGATGAAATCTTCCCCCCTTCCCAAAATGAAAATAAAATGAAAGCACAGAGGCTACTTTGGTTTAAAAAATAGAAAATTAGTGTAGTAAACTCACCTTTATCTCAGCCACCCTCGAGGAAAAGAGACTCCGTGTAATATCCCTTTCCATCTCCCTTTTGCTCTGTTTGTTTTCAGCTTGCTGGCCACCACCACCATAGACAGCCCCAGCAAATCCTGCCTCTCCTCCAGCTGTCCAGTCCACCAGTGGATCATAAACAAAAGCTTCCAGCAGTGTAAGCAAAGTCTCTCTCCCACGCCGCATAATATGAAGGACCTGCATCATATTTGAAACAGACTCATTCTGATTCTGTTATCCTTGTAGAATAGTGGAAGCTTAGATGCAAAATACTGTGCTTGAGCAGGTACAGAAATCCCTCATGAATCCCTAACTACTAGAGAGAGGAAGAACACCACAGTGGGTACAAATGCAGTTGTAGGAAAATGCACAGTAAGCCTGCAGGAAGATCTAGCCTTCCACATAAACTCTATGCACAAGCCACAGACACTTAAGGAGGAAAAAATCTCCCTTCTTCAGAGCATTTTTCTTTTTAAAAACATATCTGTCATGTTTATACAGGATGAGTCCCAAAGAGGGCATGCAAAACTTCTCAAAAAAAAAATCAGGAAAAGCATAATATTTTAACCAACAACTAAAAGTCTCCCTTTCATCCTAAATTTTAGCTGTACCATTACTTGCATGTGCTTTTATCAGACAATCTCATGTTTTTTAAATACCCACCAAAGGGTATAGCTAAAGTAAGTCCAATTAAAACCAGAGCAAAAAGGTGAAGGCTCTGCAAACCAGCAGCAGAGTGCAGAATAGACAAGTTCTTAGATATATTTGGCCAGTGATGGCCCTCAGTTTTCAGATCTCCTACCATACCTGTTCACAAGAAAGCCTGAACACCCCTTCCACTCCTGTCACTCCCAGAGCTGTTTCAATATTGTGCGTCATCCGGAACGGAACCTTCTCTGGGACCCTAAGGCTCTTCCCTTTAAAATAAAAAATTAAGTTGTTTCTTTTAATTACCAAGAAAGAAAACCTTTTATTTGAATAACATAGAGCATTTTTTAAATTACCTTTTTCAAAGCAAACATTATAATCTATGTGGACAACTTCTCCTGTAGTCATATCTATAAGAACATTATCCAGATGTCTGTCTCCAAGACCAATGATGTAGCCAACCATGGACATAACTGCAGTGGATCTTGCATACGACTTAAAAGAGAGTTTCAGGAAAAAATTATTTGTGGGAATCCTCTGCCAACACATTGGACTGACTACCATCCTAAAACATTATTTTGCGTGTAAGTATAAAACAAATCAAGCCAAACTTATTCCAAGCAGTTTTCTATTTGTTGTTGGATGGTATCCTACAAGAGTTTTCAATTTTTAGGCTGATAATTCTAGTATAATAATGTAGACTTATCTGGTCTATACCCTTGTTTTCACTCCAGATGCCACAATTGCCAACATTTCATCAAACTCACAGCAGCACTAGCTCTCCAAACTCTCAAGTACCACACCTCAGGCATTTGTTGCCCCTCATCCCATTAAAACCAAGCCTCTCCTATGAAAAATAAAGTTGTTGTAACTCACCTGTGTAACTCTCCACCACTCATCTGGTGTGGTACACGATGACCAGAGCTCCTTAGCGAGGAGATTTGGGGGAGTTGCTTCCATCAGTTCTTCCAGAACAGCCCTCATGACGTTCAAGGGCCAGTCACGACGTGACACGTCGAGACTAAGCCCAACTGCCTTTAAAGCAGGTCCAATTTTACTGTAGTAAAGTTCACTGGGTCTAGGAACTATTCCAGGGTTCTGAGGGGTCTGGTAAGAGTCCTGAGCCTAGAAGATAAAAAATGGTAGTTGATGTATCAGCACAGAAACATATCCCAAATTCAGTTTTGGTGAGAATGAAATATGAAGTCAGTGCCTTGACTGAGCATGACTTCTACAGCTCAGAGACTGCTTTCAAAATTCAGTAAGGTCTAAATAAACTGAAAACACATTGTTTTGGCCTAATTCTACTCTCAAAATATATCTCAAATATAACTGCAAAAACTGTACTTAGAATGAAATGAGAATGAGTAAACAAGATATGGAACTAAAATAATTTGAACCACAGTTAATTCTGTTTGTAAAAAAACAGGTTTCTTGAATTATCATGCCAGAACAGCATTTCTGTTACACACTGTAATTATACACAAATAAGAGATGCAATTTTATTGACTTATGAAGTCCCAAGGTACATAAATACACAGAACCTTCCTGCAATATTATGAACACACAATCCTTGTAAGACTACGTGACTCAGAATCACACAGCAAATCCAAAGAACTGCCTCTTCTGCCTTGTCCTACTGAGCACAGAACAGAGCTGTTACCTTTTGTGCCTGCAAAGCAGCTTCCCTCTGCTGCCAGCGCTTGTAAAGCCCAAACAAGGGTGTGGCTCCATCCACCCACTGGATGAGGCCTGACCTTGTCCCCAGAGGTGTCACCGAGTAGTGCCTGGCGTGGAACCGCGGCGTCTCCTGCCGGTTGATGGTGGCAAACATGGTGTTCACAATGGATAAGAACTGCATGATTCTCTCATCTAGATGCAAGTCTTCCAAACCTGCAATGAATTTGTTTAAAATTTAGCTTCTAGATGAAAATAAAAATTCTCCTGAAGCCCAAAATTTAGTGGTTTTTTTAAACCTACTACATTTCAGATTATGAGTATCTTTATAATATGTAGATCAAGGATGAGTTGTTTGGCCTAAACTGAAGTGTTTACATGGCATTTTACCTATCAGTTTATGCCAGCTTGCCCTGTGCAATAGTTACAACATAACAATAGGCCTCTCCCTCACAGGGAAAACAAGAAGCCTCTGAAGTTCTCCTTTAGGGGCTATTTTAAAGCTTCTGGAAAATTGCATCCAGCTAATCCTATCAGTATGCAAGCAGAGCATTGCTTCTGATGAAAGTCTTGTCAAGAAGGGATTTGACTTACAGTGTCACAAGGCAAAATTTCTTGAAAAATATAGGGTGAAGTGGGAGGTAGGGAAAAGAGGGAGCAAATGCTTTGAACTCCTCTTCCTCAGTATCATTCAGGCAAATAAAACTAGAGTTGCACCATGCAATCTTCCTAACTTTAATACAGTCTTATTTATAACAAGAGACAGTACCCGGTATGAGAAAAATTCTATTACTTGCCTTTGAACAGGTAGGGATAGTTCTTCCCATCTGAACCCAGGAAAAGCAGCTTTTTAGGTTTGGTTTTGGTGGGCAGGATGGTGATGGTGCTGCCCACACTGTGGATGGTGACTGTGTCCCTGGTGGACACCTCTCCAGGAAGTGCTATTTCAGTGTTCATCATGGCAGCCAACCAAGGACTGATTTCCTCAAGTCGTAGGAGGTAACTGGCCCGTTTCTGTGCTCTTTGCTGCAAACTCAGCATTACCTATTCCAAAGAAATTTTCTTTCAGGTTGATGCTCACCTTTACAGTCAGCAGTAAGAACAAAAACACCATCAAAGCAGACTTAATGGTGGCCACCTTCCAGAAAACAAAGATTTCTCCTAAACTCCCTTGCACCCTTGCCATGCTGCTAATCCAGATACAGTTCAGGATGAAGATTACAAAAACTAAACAACATCCTCTATGCCACAAATATACTCTGTGCAGTGATAAGAACCAAAGTCACAACAACAAATTATGCTCCTCAAGAGGTTTGCTCCTGTATTTATAAATACCTGAGCTGTGGTTAAAGGCAGCAGCATGTGGCAACCTCCTGTTTATGTATCTGAATGCTTGTTTGCTCTGCAAAGCAGAGGAGGAAGTACAATAAAAAAAAAGTCTATTTGCATGTAAAACCTCGATCCTCTCTAGCAAAGTTTTAAAAACACCAAGCTGGCTCTGGATAGACAAGTGAGTATTTTGTTTCTCTTCAGACCCACAAACTAAGAGAAGATGACATAATTGACAAAGGACCTTTGGCATTGGTTGATCATTTTAAGGCTGCTGCACAACCCAAGGACTACACTTAGATAAAAAGAGAATTACCTTGTTAAAATTTAGATCCACTAAAGTCAAATATAAGAGTTTTAGAAAGAAAACTTTAAAAGAAATAAAGCATTCTGCTCCCAAAGCTGACAGCATCCCAGACAGCAGAAGATGCAAGATTTGAAAAATGTAATTTCAATGGATAGAAATGCAATAACAGACAATCAATAGGACTGGCTAGAGGCAAAAATTACAGCGCTTTAGTGCTCAGTTTGCCTGTGCTGACTGCTGAGAAGACAAAGTTTCAGGCTGCAATTTTGGTATGGTAAGAGAACAGCAAGAAAAGGAAAGGGTCCAGTGCACGGTGCAGCAAGAGCTTCAAGTGTCTCTACATTGTACTCTTCCTCTGGCATGCAATACCTCCTTAAATGGGAGCCAGCTGCTTCCAGGTTTAGCAGGATTCAAAGGATTCTTAAGTTTCTCTAGTGCATTTTCAATTGCATCTCCATAGTTATCCTGGAACCATTTCTCATGAGGAGTTTCTGCAGGAGCTGCAGTGATGCTCCTCACGTGTTCCAAAGCAAACACAATGGGCTTCATCAGAGCTGTGTGCTTCTCACGCATGATGGCTATTTTCTCCTCTCTGCCATAAAAAACACACAAAAAATTCCTCTTGATGCCATAAAACTAAGTTCTCGTAATGACAGCATTAAACAACAAATGAGACATTGAGGAACTCACAAAAATTATTATTTCTCTAAAATGCAGTCTTCAGTTATGATCATATTAAAATGAAGAGCATTTCATTCTACATTGAATAAGTGTTCCTCAGAACCACAATTTTTTTAAAAAAAGCATTTGAAATGCATTGCCCCACCACCAGAGACCCTGATTGGAAGCCACTTTAAGCAGCTGTTTTCCTGTAATAAATGACCTTTTTACTACCACTTGTTGAGGATGCACCATACTATAAAGAAGGAGGAGAGACATTCAGATCATTCTGTTCTCCCATTCCATGTCAGTCCTGACTACAGAATATAAGAGGCATTCTTAAGTTTAGTCAGGCATCCACTGAATGGATCTGCTCTTCCACTACTCTCTTCATAGGAGAACCCAGGTGAGGGAAAAAGACTTGCTCAACACTGTAACTTAAAGGCAGATTAAGACATTCTGTTTGCTCCAAATATCTGCATTTACAGTGATCTCTAAATAAATTACAGCCTTCAACATGCTCATTTCACGTGACTTGGAAATCAAGAACTATAGGATCTCATCATCCACAATACAATGGACACTGGGCTCTAATACACCACTACTAAAGAAATCACAACATAGATTCACAGGTAGACTGTTTCTCTCATCTGACTGACGCAGCAGCTGCAGCATAAAATGTTCCTGAAATAAGGTCCCAGGCTTACAGAGCAGCAGCTGGGATAGGATGGATTCAGGAACAACACCACTGTTGATTCATTGGACTGCAGGCTTCCCCAAGAACTGACATTTGTTATGATGATCCCTTGCACTATTGAAACAGACATACTTCCTTAAAGTGTTGTTGTTCTGGACCCTCTTGACTTCATCTTCCAGCTGCTGAATCCGTCTGAGGACGTACATGTGCTGCTGCAGCAGAACTCCCAGCCAAAGTTCATCCCAGAGAACTGTAACTCTGCGCAGCTCAGCCACAAGCATCTGAACCTGGATAAAGCAAGATTCATTTTAAAAAGAACTAAAATTCAGATTTGTTTCAGTAGATGAACAAGCTGGAAAAAAGACAGCGACATAGCTAACTTTCAGTAGGCCAAGACATACAAAATACATATTTGTAGTTCAAGTACCAAATAACATACATTTGGATTATTTACCTGCAATACCATTGTTGGATTTGCAGCAGAGAGTTTCTCCACAATTTTGCTGTAGCAATCTTGCATCATTGCTTGATCTTCATTTAATCCAGCTTTTGTATCATCTTTACTACTTTCTTGGGATGCTGGAGTGCTCCCTCCATCACATTCACCACCCAACAGTTCTTCTCCTTGTATATTACCTAGCAAAGTAGGGATGGCAGAAGGCAGCTTGTTTCCTAAATTAAAAACAGATGATACAACATTAACTACAGTAAGATATATCACTCCACAGCTTATTTAGCATGAGGTCCCCATTAAGTATTGGTGAAGTGTAAGAAAAATATACAAAATCTGGTAAATCAGATTAAGGGTTATCAGTGAGACCCCATAATAAAAATATTATTAAGATCACAACTGAGAAAACAAAAAAAACCACCTCAGTATCACCCTATCCAGTATATAAAAATAAAGTAACTTAAGGAAAAAGTGTTCAAATAAACTTTTCTCCATACCTGAAGTCTGGGATTCACTGCTAAGTGAAATGGTTCCCACTATTGCAGGATAGAGGATGAGATGAGGAGAATCCTGAGCAACTCGACAGAGTAAGTTGCAAATGCTCTGACGAACGTACACCTCTGGGTGATTCAGGCGGGAGAAAAGCTGGGGAATAATACCTGCAGAAAGAGGAAAAGGAAATGTGCTGATTCACTTCACTCCTCTTCGAATGAGACAGTTTTATTTTTTAAAAGCATGTCTTTTTTTTGCATAGTGAGAACGTAAATCAAAGAAGTACGAATTTGCTAATTTACAAAAAAGTCCAAAAGAGTGCAATTTTACAAGAAGTGGCCTCCTTTGCCTCCCACACTAACTCCATAACCTTTGAGGAAAAGTCCCTGAGCAACCAGAACCTGCAGTGTGGTGACAAACAACTACTTTTGAAACGTGTGGCTTCAGTCACACATCTTTCTCAACTACAGTTAGAAAAAACACACCTCGTTTGTTTTTGTTTTTTATGATGTAATACTTCACAAACCACATCTCCTTTCTCCTTCCTATGTCTTCAAGTGGGGGGGAAGGAGGGGATCAAAATCTGTGCTACTTATCTACTTTACAATCAGTGTATGGCAGACTTTAACATCTTCTATGACATTCTTTAGTAGAAGACAGAGTCTTTTTCTCACATTTAAATAAAAATTTTATCAAAGTGCAATGAACAGCACTCTGCATTTAGAGAAAATGCCTCAAAATCTATTTTAACAGCTACATAACATATACTTACCTCTCCAAGGAGCAGTAGGTGTAGTTTCTAGCCCATGCTCTAGATACTGCCTAAGCTCTCCAGCATGTTTCACAAGCAGTCGTAACAGTCTCAGGGTTGCCATCACAATTACATCATCAGTGCTTTGCTCAGAGGTGTTTCTTAAGTGCAGTCTGGGATCTTCTTCATCAAGTGGAACCTTGAAACACAGAAATACTCCCCTAAGTTAAGTACATCGATCAGATCATCCTTTAGAAAAGTTTGTTACTTGGTTTCCACATCAACGTGAACACTAACCTGACCAGCATTGAGTTTGAGGAAAGTAAAGTATGCACTGCAGGACAGTTTATAGAGACTGAAGATTCTGTCTACAACTTTCCTCCAGACTTTAATTAATCCTTCTGTTGCATTTTCATCAAGATCTGAAAGCCAGGGACAACTTGTTAATAACTGACGCCATATCACATCCACCATATCATCTTCTTCATTGTCCTCATTTTCAGTGATCTGCAGAGTCATATCTTCATCCTAAATGCAAATAAAAGGAAAGCAGATTTGATTAAGGCCTCCAACAACTTCTACAAGCAATCTTAGTACCTAAGTCAATTTTTGTCTAGCAACTCATGCAACTGGTAACGTGATCAAGTAATGCAGAGTTCATCCAACAGGTGGGTGACCACCTAGCTAACAGATGGCTTCTTGTACTGTCTGAATTTTAACCATAAGACACAAGAGTTAACACGAACTGCAAGCAGAGGAAAATAAGGTTCATGCTGAAGCTGAACATTTTTTAAGCAAATAAATCTGGACTTACTTGAATGCCAGCTGGCCGACACACTGCCTGCCCAAGAATCCCGTAGATTTTCTCTTTATCCTCCTCTGTGATGTTGTCTGGAAGCAAATTCTGAACCTCAGATTTCTCCCTGGGGAGCAGCCGAACTCCTTCTCCCTGGCTGTAAAATTTAATCAATTATTGATCCCCATTACATGAGAATCTGCAGAGCTACTGCAAGTCTATACATTAAACTTTTTGAAGGAAGAAATCATCTTTTATCTCAGAATTAAGTTAGCTTTGTTTTACAGAGGGCAAGCAACCAAGAGAATGTTCATTTCTCTGCCCATGTGAAACTTCAGACCGCACGCAACAGAAATCATAAATACACAGATAAGGTTTACCTTAAGTAAACCAATGGTGCTGTATAAATCCAAGCATTAGGCTGTATTTACCTGGCATTATCAACGACTTTGCGGCCCCATCTGTACGCCCAGCTAGCCAGGGCTGCCCAAGACTTGGCTACTTCAGGTGCCTGTACTGAAGACAAGTGATACAGCTGGCCCAAGATGAAGTCTGGTTCTCCAACTCCAATGTTTACTGTGATGGGAGAAACAGGGTAGTAGGTGTTACATACTGTACGTGTTACAGTGTGAAACCTACTTCTGCCTTCCTTAGCACAGAAAATAACACCAAAAAACAATGTGCATACAGTGGTTTTTAGTACAATTACTTTTCAGTTCTGACCCCACTTCAAAATAAAGCCCAGTTTCCATTTGCCAACAACCACTGCTGATACTCTACAATTCCTTCCTCTTTCACAGACAGGTGGAACTCATGACCTCCAAAGGAGCACAGACCTCTATGAAGTACCTAGGGCACTGTGGTTGTGTTTATTTGTGTATATATTTATTTTCTTTGCCATCAAGTCAGAAAGCACCTACTGTTTAACACTGACCAACAGCTCTATAATAATTCTGAGTCTGCATGAGAGGAACTAAGTTATTTATGAAATCCATGTGAAAAGAAACACAGAATTTATCTTAAACATTTCAAAAAAAGTTTGCTGGAAGTTAGGGATGAGAACACATTCTGCAGCAACACCAGAAGTGTTCAGATTAAGTACTGATTAAAGACCATGAAAAAAACCTGAAGTACTTTTCTTACTTATGGGGGCCTTCATAACATGAATCCTGTCCACGCTTAACCTGAAAGATCTAACTCAAGCAAATACACAAGCTGAAAGCAAACACACAGGAAAATAACTGATATCCTCAATATCAAAATAAATACATCCCAGTTCCTTCCTCAGGTCACCATTACGTGAATGATAAAAATGTGCCAGAAATATGAAATATCAATATTAAGGTGTTTGGGTTTTTTTAACTGTGTATAGTTACCTATTGCACAAAATACACACTCTTGACACATGTATTAGGAAAATATACATGAGTGATGGAGCACTTAGTCTTTATCAATCTAACATGTTATCCCTCAGTATAATTATCAGTAACTAATTTTAAAAAGTAACAATGAGAACAAATGTACCTGTAGATTCACTTTCAATTCTAGGATATTCATCTTCTAGAGTGTTAACAGCTGGCAGCTCAATCAAATTATATATGTTCTTAGACAAGGTAGACAGGCCAGTGTGATTCTGCTGCTGTCGAGCTCTATATACTTGTTTCAACTGTCCTGAGATCTCTTTCCATTCTGCTTGAATCCATTTAGCCAGTGTGAGAATAGATTTAGCAACTGCATATTCAGCTTTGGCAGATTTGCAGAAAGATATGGCACAAGAACTCAGCATTTCCATGGCATGTGTTGACTGACCTGCATATAATGACAAGCAGATCTTCAGTACACTCCTATTATTTAAAACAATTCTGAAATTCATCACACTCAGATACAGCTTGCAGCAATGTATTTTTTTGACACAGAAAATTCTCTTTTGAAGAATGACAAGCATGAAAAAAACTTGTGAAAACACTTTCAGACAGACAAGAGTTAATGGGAAGCAATCAGTTCCTAATGATACTGCCTCATTGTGACTTCAAGGTGAGGGGAATTAGCCTGGCTAGGAGGAAAAAAAAAGCTCAAGTCACTACAACATAAGACTCACCTGCTGTGTATAACAACTTTGTTTTCTCAATATCAAGTTCAGGACCCCATTTTTCATCTATCTGACCTGGTGCAGACAATTTTTTAAAGTGCTGGACTAAGTCCTGTGCAGTGGTGGTTTTCCCCAGCTGAACTTCACTGCACTGGGCGAGCAGCCGTGTAGCCAGGGCGATGTTCCCTCGCTTCCGTGCAAACTTTGCTGCTGTTAAGCCCAGCTCCATTAGATGGCTTTTAATTGGGACTGTTGGTTCTAAAGAAGGGAGCAAGACATTGGAAACAGAAGTATTAAACCACTGTCAGACACACAGAGAATTTCTGCCTAATGTATTGGGTATATGGCCACCAGTAAAAATTGCTTCAGAAATTCAGATGACTTCATTTCTGCCTAGAATATTTATATACCACATCCAAAACAAGAATTATATCCACAGATTATCTGCTGAGCTAAAGACTTTTTCCATTATAATCATTCTTCTTAGCTAATATACCTACTTATCCTCCTGAAAGAACTTTTTTCTCCCATTACTTCTTATCATACTGCACATTTAAATGGCTTTCATGACTGCTTGTGCAGACCCATTATTCATAAGGTTGAAGTGTTCAAAAGTGAAAGCAGTTAAAGTATGAAGTGATGAGTAAGTAAGGGTTTATTAGGAGAGGAGTATACCACTATTAAACACTTCAGAATGTTGTTTTTCTTTTTGACACTGTCTACACCACAACACTAATCAAGACAGTAAAGTAATAAAGCAAGACACGTGAAGGAAAAAACTTGGCTTTTAAAAAGTACTCCATCTACATAACAGAAAAAGACACAGATGCTGCTTTCAGCAGATGACTGAAGTTCAAATCCTGCCTTTGCTTCCCATAACACCATCATGAGAGCTTACACACCTTTAAGCTTTTCCATCAGTTGATTCTGGTACACTGTGTACCTCAGGGCATGCATCCACGGCCTTACATCGTGCTGCTTGCATGACCTCAACGCTTCATTGAACAGAGGAATAAGACAGTCCTGCAAGAGGCACAGAAGTTGCACAGTTGTCATGAGAGAACTTTACTACAATGCATTTTCATTAATTAAAACCAAAGACCACTTGTAGAGCATTATTGTTTATATTAATAGCCACATTTTATCATTTAACGAAGAGAAATCTTATGCTTGATTTTGAGAGGACAACACTAAGAACTGCTCAAAATCAAGCAGAACTGGCTTCTGAACAATGTGATTAGAAATTACATCTAAAACATTCATAGTGGTTGAAGTCTGACATTCAGTTTTTAATTACTGAAATGATTTTTTATTAGAGTATTTTTAAGTTGCTTTGAAAGTAAATTAAGTGCATGTTACAATGTAGTCAGAGAAGAAATACCAACACTCTAAAAGGCAACTATCAATAACACTTCAAAAATACTGTAAGTGTAATTGAGATAGGTATATTTATAACTACAGAGAAAAGTCCAACTGAGATGTTAAAAAATTATAAAAACTTGGGTCAAGGCACATTAGAAAACGAAATGAGGTTTTTTACAGTATGATTAACAGTGAAAACAATTAATATATGTTTTATATTCAATACTCCACAACATGGCATGGCAAAAAGACATTATCTCAATTTAAAAATTCTGGTTTAAACACACAGAATTACCTCTGATGTCAGCCTGTTGCACACAGTGTTTTCCAAAGCAGAAGAACAGTACAGCTGAAGAGTGCTCAACACTGGCAGAGACTGAGACACGGTGAGTGTGGAAAGTCTCAAAGGCCCAATAGCAATGCGAGATGTTTGCTTTAAGTACTTAATAAGATTTCTGAAATTTAAGGAACAGGACAGGCATTTTTCTTAGCTAGACTTTAAGAGTAAATAGTGATATCAAAATTACTGAAGCAAAAACAAATTTGGTATCTTTAAAAGGATCATGAGAGTGTTGCAATATCATACAAATTGTGTTACAATACTTTACTATTAAGCTGACACACAGAAGTACTTTATCAACTCAAGTACTTTATAAACAATATGAACTCCAAGTTAAACAGCACCTTACTTTTCCTCAGTAAGCTTGTAACTCACAAGAGCTAGAACTGCCAAGGATGATGAAGCTTTACACAAAGTTATGCTTAAATTAAAACAGGTTTTCACAGTGTGTTACATTAATTTATAGCACATTTCAACTTACTCAGATATTGACTGCCACTTTTGCTCCTGTTCTATGTGGTTTACAGCTGTTGCCAGACACACTGAACTTCTCAAAAGCTGTACTTCAACTGCTTTTTGAAGTTCTCTTGGATCAGGACTTAGCATATTTGGAAGGAGCTTCTTCATGTCTACAAGGAGATTAAACAATTGAAACCAACCAGAACTGCCAAATTTTATCATGTTTCACCATCTGAGAATGCATTTTTGACAGTAAGAAAGTTCAGGAAAAAACTCTTTTAAATATATATGTATTTTATATGTGCATGCACATAACAGAAATTCATCACAGATTACTTATAAACAGTCAGTAACTCCAGAAAACACACTTGCATCAACATTTAGGATGACCACTGCCAATCATTTTGAAGCTTGATTCATAAATGTTATGGTCAGTACACTGAACACAGCAAACTGCATTCAGAAGTTTCAGTCTGTCATTTATAGAGACAGATACATGAAGAAATATTTACTTTTGCATGTGAAGAAAATGTTAATTTATGCATTTATACCTATTTTTTCTTTGGATCCCCCTGCAAGCAGGTTGATATTTTCTCCTGGTAATAATTCTAGTTGTTCAGTGCATTCAGTAAGTTGTCCAGACTCAAAGCTGCTCAAAGATCTGCAATTCAACATTTAGAGTTTTATATTCATATTTCTGACTTCACTCTAGTTGCTACGTATATTACACAGCAAAAAAAAAAAAAAGACTCAAGACTAACTCCAAATCCTACATAGTACTTATGATTAATTCTAAGCAAAAAATCTCAATTATCACATGCATCAATAAAAGACACTAGGTTCTGCATCAAATGAATGAATCCAGAAACAAAAGGAAATCAGAATCCCTCTCTGACAGAAGCAGTCACCTTTTCAGACCTGCAAGATTTTATTTCACTGCTTCCTTCTGTACTTTTATCTTCAGGAAATTTCAGCCCAAAGCATTTTCCTATGTTTACCACAATCATACAGGAATAAAAAGTAATCAAGTTGTCAAATAAAAAGAATCCTTAAACTCTGAAAGTCTATTCAATGTCACAAGTATTTTTTCATGAACCAGAAAAATAACAAAGGTCAGGAAATCAATGCACAAACAAGCTACAATTCTAAATTTCATTTAAAAAAGAAACAAAACTAAAAAATTCAGTGGCCAAGACCACTTCTTTCTTATCCTTTTTCATCAAATTAAAAAATTAGGATATTTTTAAGAACCAATGAAACATTTTATTGAAGTTGTGCAAAAAGGATTCATCTTCTGCTGAGTAAAGCAGAATAAATTTGGTAGCTTTTTTCTTCAATGAAAGATTTTTTTTCTTGAATACTAAGCACCCTCAGCAGCCAGAAAGCTACAGCAGCTATTTAGAATGATGTTCTTCACTCATCTGTAAATGCCACAGCCAAGTTTTCACCCTCCCAAGAACACACCTTTCTTCTTTGCATGCCTCTACTTCGAAACTGACATCCAATTTTTAAAATCCATTAAAACTTTAATATTTCAGTTCTGAAACAATGAACTCTAAGGTACAGTTGAATAAATTAATTATACCCTTACTTTATGTAGTTAAAATCTGCTTTCAGACTGATTGAGGTATTGCTATTGCTTTTCTTCAGTTCATGGACCATGTTTTGCCACTCCTGAACAGCAGACCAGTCAGCAATGGAAATGTAACATTCACATGCCTTGTTACCCAGGTAGTTTATCACTTCAGGTGAAGAGTCACCTGGCTTAGTCAGAACAGTTTTTCTAGTTTCTCCTGTGAAATGAAAAAAATTTATATAAACACACACTTAAATACATATGTTCAAACAGCAGTTCTGTTACTCAAACATTTCTATGTCTTTTGTCAAGAAAACTCTTAATTAAAAAAAAAAATCAAGTAGTTACACAACTTTTACAGTATTCTTCCACTGACACTTCTTCTAAGGGAAAAAAACCTTCTCAAAGGAGATTTTGAAAAAATTTAGTTTATATCTGCGAAGGAGCAGCAAAACAGAAACACAGAACAACTAAATTAGGAACAAAGGAGGCTCATTTTCAAAGATGAAACAGAATACTGCAACCAAGTCTTAGCAGTTAAAAACCTCTGAGTAACCAGTGCACTTGTGATACAATTATGTCATAAACACTAATGTTTAAGCTATGATGATCTAAAAAATTAGATTTAAATCAGTAAGTCACAAAATATTTTACCTATTACCTTTAGTTTCATTCAGCTAGACCTCAGTACTGCAAACCCTCCTAGCTACACATAATATTGGTTTCAAGGGCATTAAGTGATCCAGTTTAACTGCAGACAGAAACAGTTTTTCAGATTTCAGAGTCAGACATTACCATGGCTGTGTCACTGAATGTTCTCATTTTATGCACACACATTTACACAGCTGTATTTCCCCTGAAAAGAAAACAAACACTGACCATTCAAGGAATGCTTTGGGCTGGCATTATTCACACTGTTTGAATTGGCCAACTTCAGAACAGTCTTGTCAAAGCCTGTAATACAGCAATCCACTCCAGTCATGGAGCAGAGGTGCTCCTGGTATTCTGCAGTTGCTTTTTCAAACCTAAAACAGTTCAAAATTTCAGTCAGCATCCTTAAGAACCAGGCTGGGCTTTTTTTGTAAATAGACTAGATTTTGAGCACTATATTACCCCAATACTCAAAAAGCATTTATCACTTTCAACAAAAGTAAGGGATTAAGATAGGATATGAATTCACTGGCTGAATTTCCAGGTTACAGCACTTGATAAAAGCTTGTCCATAAAATTTTTAATGTCAACTTCAAATCAAGTAGAGACAGAAGGAAATAAATTAGTTTCATAGTTGATTGTCACAATTTTAATCTGAATGAGTAGAGCTGAATGCTGATTAAATACATATCTCTGAAAAGATTCACTGACTATAAATGACATGGAAATTCATCAGCAGCCTTGGCTTGTGCCACAATTTAAAAGACTCAGAAGCAGAAATTCCCATGGAATGAAAAAACATCCAAGTTTGTAGCATTCAATTGTTTGTGAAAACTTACCGTCCTTCTGCTTGCTGAGCTACAGAATTGATCCAGGAGAGGCTCTTCCCAACTACAGCAGAAGACCAGACAGCAATACCCTGAATAGCTTCAGGACAGTGAAGCTCACATAATGCTTCTACCAGCATCATAATTGTCACTTCCAATTCATTTCCCTAAATCCAAACCAAAAGCGTAATTCAACAAAACTCATCTATGCCAGTGCCACACATCTGTGGGTAAATACTCAAACAGTGAAGCACTATTTCATTATGTGCATCCACAAGTGCTCCCCAAACCCACCCACTGCACTGCTTTTGGAAAGCAGGGCAGCCAAGGAAGAGTTTGTGCTGTGAATCCACAGCCTGAACATCAGTGGTTAGCAAGCACTGTGCAGTGGTTTTGTCCCTCTATGAGAATTCATAAGGGAGCACCAATTAACAATTATCTATCAAATCACCCTTGGTAAAACATTTAAGCAAATCAAGTCATGTACTGAAGAAACCACTCAACCTTTTCAAGAAAGCTTTAACTACTTTATCCACCCATCCCATCCCTGAACTTAGCTGCTAGTTAGAGGAAGGATACCCCCATGACACAACCCTACTTCTCCTCATACCCCCAGGTAAGCAAAGACACACTACCACAAGCTTGGGATGGCCCCACACTAATGTAGCTCCAGTCTCACAAGGTTTCCACTAAATTAGAAATTGCTCAGTTGAAACTGTGAATTAACTATAGCATTCATTCCTGTGTAGTACTTGACCACATGTCTTCAGTACATCCTAACCTCCAATCAACAATATCACTACAAAAACACACAAATTAAAAATGTGGCTTTAAATAACTCATTATTTTACATACCACATGGTTTAATAACTACTGATTGCCTTAGCTTAGCTCTTTTAGAATATCACGGCAAGTATTTCTGCAATAGCCTACAGAGTTTGAAAAGAGAGTACCTGAGAGATACTATTATTAGTTTTCATTTCTGTGAGTAAATCAAATCCATGCCTGACTGTCACAGCAGGCTGGCCAGCCAGCAATCCAACTCTCATGATGGAAAGTCTGATCCGAGTCAGCCAGTCCTGGCACGTCTGGCGATTGGTGTAAAAGAATGTCCTGATAACCTTCAGGGACAGGAAAGAAGTCTCACAACAACATTCTTCTGCACAAACCAAAACAGTTAAGTACTTAAGATCCATATCAAAAGGCAGCAAGGTTTTGTTTCACCGGTTTTCAATTAATCCTTAATTTTACTAATGTAAATGGTCTGAAATCACATGTAGCATGTCACTGGCCAGGCACACTGGCAAGCCAGAAGTCTTAATATGAGCTCATTATAAATTATCTATTAATTAACTTCAAAGTCTGGTAATTAAACAGCTTATTTCAACAGTGAAGAATGTTTTGCACTTAAAACTACACAACAGGGCATGTTGCTTACAAATAATTAACTACATTCCCCAGAAAGCAATTAAAGCTTTAAATAATTGTGTTACTTTATAATAGGACTGCTGACAATCTACAAATAAGTGATTGCTACAAATCAGAGGTACTGCAGGCTTGCTGGATTTGTACCACTGTACAAGTCTGTACTCCAGAAACAAAGCCTGGTTTAACATGTTCTGTAGGAATACAACAAAGGCAAAGCCAGAGTTTTTCAAGAGTCTCAAACTTTGCTTGATCAGTTTTCCTGAAATTCCCTGGCTAAGGACAACAATCCTGAAAACACTGTTCATTCAACAGGCTGTTTCAAGCAACATCAACACTGCAAGACAGACAAACCTTGGGTGGAGAGGTAAGGGCATTGGCACATCCTTCATATGCATTGTACATCAATTTTTCCAAGTTCTCCAAATACTGCAGAAGGAGAACAAGCCTGAGCTGGTTGCTACTGTGTCCTTCATCATTGTCTGCAGTAGTCCACTGGCTGACATCTTGATCAGGGTTTAACGTGTGGGCTGCAAGGCTCCTAATAATACCTACACAGTTTACCAAAGCATGGGGAAAAAATGAGTTACCAGATGGAATTGTATTTGTATGTGCAAAGAAACAGCAATGCTTTCTTTCAAAATCTATCACAACTTAACAGTAATTATGCAGCATCTTTAAAATCTATAAACACTGAAAAATAAAGCCATCGTGCCTCCTGCCTTAGACATTAACACCTTGGCTTCACAACCTTACCAAAAACTCATCAAAATAAAGTGTATTTTTTACTTTACCTTCAATTGTTTGAAATGTATCTTGGGCTCTCCCCAGAGGAGTCCGTAGCTTTGAAAGAACAGTGAACTGAGCTGCTTCCCAGACAGCCCACTGCCACAGCACAGCATCAGTCTTCAACAGGTTCCGAGGGATGGTTGGCTGATCTCTCTTATCTAGTCTTTGACAGCTATAGAATAACCTTTCTAACCAATTATCCTTCCTGAAAAAAACATCAGTGCATTACTAGTTCACACTGTACACACTTCATCTCCCCATTGTTCACAAACAAACCTCTCACAAAATTAACTACCAAGCAGAAATGTATATAGGGAAATATGCCAAAAGGTGTGTATGTGAGACTTTTTATAAATACTTAAAAGTATAAAAAAAAGTTTGAAAGTAAAGCAATGTAGTTTGTAATGATAATTACAAATTTTAAACTAAATATAACTTGGACTGGTTTACCATAAATTCGACATTTGTGTATTTCAGTTCTACAAGGAGCTCTTACCCAGTTCTGTGGAGGTTTCCATACAAAATAAAACTAATGACATCAGAGAAATCCTGTGGGTGGAATGTGTTACTGGGAGCTTTGCTCATGTGACTTCTTATAGCCAATGAAATTTCTTGTATTTCGGTGTGGGTTCGGTTACTGCAGGAAGAGAGGGAAAACAACCCATGCTATAGCATGCTTGAACAAACAAAAAAAGTTGTGTGAAAGAGTTACACACACACTATATATACACATAATGACTAGAACTAATTATATGCTTTGGTATTAATACCAGGTGCTTTCAGGGTTCAAGTCTTCAAGACAAATTACAGTAGGTAATATTGCTGAAGCTCTGGATAACATGGACCCTACAGGTACTCAGTGTTTGCTTCAAGAAGTGGTGCACAGCTTATCAAACTCATTACTTTGTGTACTACATACTGTTCTCAGACCTGTAAAATCATAGGAGGGCCAGTGAGACACTTAGAATCATGGAGGGTTGGATGAGACCTTTGAGATCATCATTCCCAACCATCAACCCAGAACTACCAGTAAGCTCCTGCTTTTTGATTCTGAACTGAGACAGTATAATGACAGTCCACTGGCATTAGTTTTCAGGTTAAGTGTCTCTGAAGAAACTAAACCACTTTTTACACTGAAGGTGGTCTGAGCAACTCACCTCAACACAACATCTAAAGGAATTGACTTGAGGAGTTTTCCAAAAGCTTGTCTCACACGAGCACCACTGTGCACTAGCTGAACACGACACACATCAACACACCTGCAACACCAAGAAGGAAAGAGGTGTTAATATCTCCATCATCAGCATAATTCAAATAACACACAGAGCTCTGTGCCAGTACCTCTGTAAAAGGTCATCTGGAAGAGAGGAAGACAGGGCATGGAGGCTACTACATGCTTGGAGACAAATGTTCACATCTTCCAGGAGTGCTGAATTAAGGAGTTGAAAGGAAAAAGAAAAAAGTTATTCTTGCTGGAATTAGGTAACTTCTGCACTACTCTGCATTTGTTCCCATATCATTTACACATTTTAGAATTGACTACATCACAGAACTGTTCCAGTGCTTTTGATAAATAATGATTTGTGACTGGGAAATCGATCTACCAAAAATGTCAGTGATGTGTCAAATCTCTTAAGATTGTAATTTACTTTAAGAAAATTAATTGTTTAATTAACAGGCAGAGATCCACTTAACAAAATCCCAGAAAGAGTGTAAGTTCTTACACAATAGAACCTTGAAGCAACCTTAAAGTAAATGCAAAAAGTACAGTTGCTACTATCAGTGGGACAAGGCTATTTATGTACTTAATTTTGAAATGTAGAAGACAGTTAAGTAAAAATATGCAATATCTTACTGTTTGCTAAAAGTCCTTTGCAAAACTTATGAAAAGATGGGAGAGAAAATAATGGTGTATATGTTTCTGATTTCTTCATCAGAAGAGCCACTTCCAAAGCCCAAGTTGTAAGTAGTTTCCTTCAAAAACCAAGAGTTTAGTCACACTACAGTTAGAGAAAGGTACTTTCTGATAGAACTTAAACTACTTCACATTGCACATCAGTATCACACCACAGCTCACACTTTTTAAACAAGGTATTTCTTAACTTGAAAGATTTCACAGCATTATGGTAATACAGGATGGCAACTATTGTAAAAGGGTACTTTCAGTGAGCAAACTCTTTCTTTCAGTGAAGTTTGATAACACTGCTTCTACTGGATAGATCTGAGGATGGTTTAAACTTTTCCAGTTTTCATGTATAAAAATGAGCAGCTACTTTTTTCCACAATTTCACTAATAATGTTTTAAAAAAAGCAAATATTTGACTGGTTAAATTTATTTTTTAACAAATTCAAGTTACCCTGGTTTCTGAATTAATGTATTCTATTGGACAAAAAAAAAAAAATCCTAATTTCTAAGAAAATTTTCCTTACCTGGTATCTTGAGTAAGGTTATCCTTCTTAAGTAGTAGCCCCAAAAGGTTCAGTATGATTGAGAAATGTTTTTTTGTTGCTGTAGTTACAGTACTTATAACTGCTCCATCAAACAGAGAGGGAGAGGAAGAACTGAGGCTACTGGATATGAAATGGTCATGCCTGAAAAGCCAAGGAAAATCAAACTGTAAAACTACCTCAAGATTAAAGATACTTCCCTGAAGTTTACAGGAGGAGAGAAAACATCAACAACAAGCAGCAAAAGTTAAACACACAAACCACACTATGTCAAAATCCAATTATTTTGATCTCTAGCCTAAAAGAACAAAGCTACAATTTGCCATCAGTCCATGCAGGCCAGTAACCTGTTTTCAACTGTGTCTGGTACCCAGTGCTTAGTGAAAAATCACCACAGCTAAGAATGTAGAATAACAGTTAAAGTGGTATATTCCCTTATTTTAACAACAGCTTGTATTATAAGGTCTAAAACATATTTACATCTGTTGTTTATTTCAGCACCCCTCCTAGATCTCTCAGTAAGCAAAACAGTAAATAATCTTTCCTCATTTACTTTCAGCAGAGTTGTCCCTCAGTTATCTCTATTCAAACACAAGATTTCTAATCTACCTTTGAATAAAAGGCCAACTTTAAGCCAGGATATGCTTTCCTGGCAGAGATACAGCTTCCCTGCAATTAATGAAAGTAAAAACTACTTAAGGAAGTTTGGGCAAAAGCTTGATTGTAACAGCCTATTTAATTTCTTTTTTTAATTTTCGCTTCAACAATATATTCTATTCAGATCAGCCCATCCTAGTGGTCTCAAAATACTGCTGAATTATGAAACCTCATACCTGGAGCAGTGTGAGTACAATGTATAGAGCACTGCATACTGGACAGCAGGGAAGTGAACTGCTATGTCACCATGAACAATCATCAGGTTTTTACTCAGCAGTGCAAACACAGTTGGTGAAAGGGCCCACATCTACAAAACAATTGCAACACAAGCACAGAAACATTAAAAGTAGGATCTACTTTTAACTTGTTCACACCATTAGCTAATGTCTTTTCCTTTTCCCCCCCCCAGGAAACAATTCAACTCTATTTTTTCTGACTAACTGTTTTCCCATTTTTTTAGAAGTTGGTAAAAGCAGTTCATGTGTTCATATGGAAAGATCTGGAAAGTGTTTTCATATGACTGATTTACTACCAAAGGACACACTACAGCTGCTTTTATCAGTCTTGTGTTTCAAAAGCAATTACTATGATGACCCTAGCATTAAACCCTTAATAACCCTGATAAAATGCTCTTCCCTTGAAATTGCTTTTCATTATGCACCAACTAGAGAATCCACCCACTGTTTCCCCTAAGTTTTAATACTGGAAGTTTTTCTAAAACTCAGGAAGTTCAGAGACAAATATGATCATTTTAGTTATACATATGTGCCCTACTGGTTAATACATTAATTTTAATTTACTGCATGAACTGTCTGTTGAGTTTTTACTCACCCCAATTAATGAATTTTTAGCATTTCCAATAGTACTTAGAGCACTGAGGTCAAATATAACAACAAACTTGGCATTATCCACATTGGATATAAGCTTCTTGAAAGAGTCATGCTGGATTTCGGAACAGGCCTCAGGAAGATGTAAACTATGGAGAAGACTATTTAAAGCACAGGTCATTTCTCCTAGAATCAACCTGTAAGCAGTCTCCAGAACAGGAATGTTCTTCAGGCTCAATACAGCTTGGTATACAGCAAGGGCTGCTGCAACAACCTTGAGAACATAATTACAGCAAAAATTTATTAGAAAAAATCATAAAATATACTAATCAGCAATAAAGAATTTAAAATCACTTCTTTATCTATGAATAGCTTTGTCTGATACACGTACCTATCTTCAATTTCCTGTACCTTTTACTACCAGAATCTACTAATTATTTTCTGGATCATCCACCTAACATGCTTAGGAGCAAAGCCAGATGAACAAAGGACTTCTCTACCTGGAATGATGGCAAACTTACCAATTTCTTATCAAATCTAAATGCTAAAACCAAGAAGCAGCTATATCTGCTTTTTCAGAAGTTTTAGATATTCAGTTAGACTAAAAAACATATTTGAGGCAAGTTTTACAGCTCAATATATTCTAGGAAGTGCATGAAGGCTGTTGGAACACACCTGCAGAAGTTAGTTACTCTCACCTCTTTCTCCTTATGGTAACGAAGAACAAGTAGTTTAGACTCTGGTATAAATAATTTCTCTACAAATGATGATGGTAGTTTTGTATTTATTTGTTCAACAATCTGGGGATAAAAACCAAAATAAGTAACTTTACTTGAATTTTTACTAATTATTAAAGTTTAATCAAAATACTGCTTTTCTAGTTCCCCACAACAATAAAAACATGTACAAACCAGTGTCAACAGATTCAGGACTGAAATGACATAGTCAGTGCCACAAGTCTGACAATTTTCCATTTGATCTAATCCATAGGTGATGACCATGTCACAGTGTATGGTCATACTGGGATCCAGGCTGCCAAGTAACACCCCAACACACTCATTGGCAGCTGTAAGCACAGCTTCAGAAAAGAACACTTGGTTTGCTGCAGTCACACATCTCATTACTCTGTACAGAACCTGCAAAATTAAAAACATGACTGAGTTAAACTCCATTAAAAAGAGATGCTATTTAATTGTATTCACACCCATTTGATATCCTGTCCCATCACCTACTCTGCAGCTTGGTCAATTCTATCCCGAATAATGTCATCTTTGCATTACATTTCAGAAGTGTAAGAATAAACAAACTTTGAACTGCTTGGTTTCTAATTCTGTTAGAGACCTACAAAACCTAAGTCCATTATTCACAGTTCTGTTCAGTTCCAACTAACATCAACAGAACTTCCCTTGCAAAAGATAGACAAGTTTTCTTGAGCTTTTGTCACAAGAATCCTCTGCAGATTAAGACAGAAGTTACATAACTGTCTTGTCTTCAACTGGGAAATCCATACACTTATTTTCCCAAAAAGCTGTGTCCCTCACAAAACTCTGCAAGGGCATAAATTCCAGTTGTGCAAGTCATCCAGCAACCACAAGACTTTGAGTGCAGGTATTTTTATCTTACCTCCTCACCCATTACAGAACTATAGCAGCTATTTAACATATTATATAATATTTATTCTGAGTTTACACCATCCTACACTATAGAGCTAGAGAAGTTCGCTTCAGATTTAATACATACAATTTCAACAGGAATAAAACCCACCACATTTTATAAAATCAAACTCATACCTAGAATTCAAGTTTCTGTAGTGGCATAGTTGAATAAACAGTAACATGGTTTCAATGATAGTTTCTGATACGATTCTCATGTGCCACTATCATCACCTATACCTTAATGAAATTCCTGTAGCATATTTCTTGGAAAAAAATAGATTTACTCAAAGCTGAGAATAAACACATTTGTGTAATGTTCATAAAATCTAAACCTCAGCCAGTGGCATTGCTATAGGGTGACAAAAGAGCTGAGCAACAGAGCCAAGCAAAGCAAAGGGATTCTTACATCAGTTACATAAGCTTCTGTGATTGGTGGTCCCCTGATGGGGCTGAAGCGCTCCCCAATGCTCCTGACCACCGTGCTGAAGACCCGCAGCAGGGCGGCCAGCTTGGGCAGCGACACCGACGGAGGAGGAACGTCCTCATCCACTGACTCCCCAGAGGCCACGTGGCTCAGGTCCTGCAGCACACAGGGTTTGTGTGTCAGCATGCATCGCTGACTTACACGTGGGTAAAGTATCAAAATGTGAGGCTGAAAATATTGCATCTCTTTGCCAGGTATTGAACTGTACAGTCCAATTACATGTATTGTATTACGTGATGTATTTAGTCAATATCTCTTAACTGCACACACATAAAAAGGTGGAATTTAGGCACACAGTGACAATGAGAAGTCACAGAGTGGCAGTGAATTTAACCACTGAAACAAACTTGTAAATTAGACTATATCTTGTAAATTAAACCTGAGGCTTATGAAGTTCCTGGTCTCTGGAACGTGATCATCTCTATTGCTGCACTGTTACAACAGTTGCCTGCACACTTCTACCACTCTTCCAAAAATCCCCCTCCCCAAACTGCAGTCAAGATGTTCGACTGGCCGTTCCCATCGCACACACAAACTGTGTTGATCTGCAGACCCAGAGTTCACTAACAGACCAGTCCATGCCAGCTGGCACCAGTGCCTGGGAACATTCCCAGAAGTGCTGATCTCATTAGTAGAGCTGTAGCCTTGGTCTACCCCACAGAGATAAACGCTCTGGCTGGAAGCACCTCCTCCGTGTTAGCGCTCCTTATCTTGAAACTCTTCCGTGACTAAGAATACACACACTGCCCAGAGCAGCAGGCAGTGTGATAAGCACTGATTTACTGCTCTGCCCTGTGAATCCTAAAGCTGCCCCAGCAAAGGCCCTGCTGCACAGAGAAGGGCACTGACCAAATTACTGATTCTGCTTTGAGTGAAACGAATGATGCTCCAAGTACAATTTTACCTACAGGACCTGCATATTAACATACACAGTACAGCAAAATCGACCTATAAGTATTTACATGAGCACATACACCTTAAAAGAGAGCACTCCCCCCCAAATCCAAAGCTCTTCCTTTAATGACAGCATCAGATAAACTCTATGCCCTGTAAACTAAGCAAAGGTTACAAGGCCAAAATGGAGTACGTTAAATGAATATAATCTAGTTTTCCATCAGTTCCTGCTGCATTATACCCTGCACAATATAATCTGCTGCTTTATTTTAAAAAGACAGATTTATCATTAGTCTTTTGAAGTATTAAGATTTCCTCTCTCGCCCAACAGTTACTAGTTCTGAAACACTCTGAGGTTGGACAATTAAAGAAAACACTAAGGAAGGACCATGAATTTTCTTCACGTCAACTCTTTAAAAATAAAGGCATTCCTGTTTGGTCAATTGTTTATAGTTTTATTACAACACAATATTCTCAAACAACAGTGGCTGAAGTCCTGGTTGTGATACTAATTAAATAGTTCCTGAATATTTGTGCAGCTGGTCACTGTACATGACTGAAGTACACTCCATAATTGGGTCCTCTTTTCCCCAGGAAAGCCATGTAATTTTATTTTTCTACAAAAGTAATACAGCCATAAAAATCACAGCTGTGGATTTATTAAGAAAACCATAACAGTTAACTCTGGTATATACCAAAGTCTTGTTTACCTCAGCATAGGCTTCCATATCTTCCAAAAACTGACCCAAGAGTGTGGTAGAAAAAGTTAGATCAGCCACCCAAAAGGGCTCCAAGCTCTGCAGCCATCCTGTATAAAAATACCAAGCAATTAATACAGGGTGACATACAAACATTAAATTTCAGTTGCATATTCCTGAGGAAAAAGTTGCTGAGCTAAGATGACCTCTTAGTTCACATGGAAGTATCTTATCACATGAAAATACAATTTATATTTATTTTAAAAACATCTAGTGTTAGTATCTCCCTCTTCTGTGCTTTTGCAAAAATCATTTTAAGGTTCAGTTCTGCCTCACAGCAGTTAAATACCAAGGACAGAATCTAGGACTATGACACAAACACAATAAACTTGCTGTGAATAACTCCCAAGAAAACTGATAAAGCTATTGGGAAAACTTCCCCATTTTTAAAATGCCAGTACAGTATCTTTACCACAAAGATTTTCTAAAAGTACTTAGGAAAAAAATATATCCTTTCACCAAGGATATACTAAGACCTATAAATTTATTGAAGATTGTTATAAAATTGCACAAAACAACTGCTGTTTAAATGTAGCCTGAATAAAGCATCCCGTTTTTCCAGAAATAGCATAAAATGGCAAATGCAAACTTACTAAAAAATTAGGAACAAAGTATCTTGCTATGTAGCCAAGAACTCAATTTTGTTTTATGTCAACTTCCCTGTCAGTAGAACCAAACTTGTGTAAGTAAACCCCCAGCATCTGCAAGCCAGAGCAGGCTCTGAGACTCCCCATGAGCTCCTCTGGCCAAACTTACCAGAGACCTGCTGTGTCAAAGAAGGTTTCTGAGTGTGATCTATGTGCCACCCAACCAGTATGTCCACTGTATCCTGGAAAGCAATTGT
Source organism: Phainopepla nitens (assembly GCA_013400175.1). NCBI lineage: Eukaryota > Metazoa > Chordata > Aves > Passeriformes > Bombycillidae > Phainopepla > Phainopepla nitens. The sequence goes on from VXBQ01002372.1 coordinate 779,702, forward strand.
GAATACAGAGTAATTACCCAATTATCTGCACCAATATCTCTATTGTAGAAAAAAAAAAAAAAACATAGAAAGCACAAAGAAAGCTTACCCTAAAATTGGTGCTGAAAATGTGTGGGTAGCATCGAGACACCAAAAGGATGCACTTGACACACTTGCACAGTAACTCTGGTGTATCAACATTTTCCAGGATGGACTGCAGGCTGGTCATTACAAGCTGAAAAGTAAAGAAAGCCACCAGACATTTCACTTCATTAAAACGTGAGAGCTAACACACTGCAACAAACAACTTTCATTCAATCAACAAAACTCTACTCCTTCTGCAGGAACAAAATGTAAAAAGCATCACATACACTGCATGAAAATAATCACTTCAAGGGGGCATTTGCTTGATATATGGCAGAGCCAGGGAACAAACGTGAGTTGTTTTAAGTCCTATTTCTCCTGCCAAAGCTTTTTGGCTCTGTAAAGTAACTTAAATTGGAGCACAGACCCGGCCATAGCCATTCTACACCCAAAATAAGAAACCCTAAAACTTGAACAAGGGGACCTCATCTTGTCTGCACACATCCTACTCCTTCTCCTTTCCAGTTAGAAATTGTAAATAGGAGGTAGCACAAAACAAAAGGTTGGATTTTGTGTACCATTCCACTTAAGATCTCTTTTTGGTCTCAACAAGATTCTTCTTGGATCTGATATAAATACCAGAAAGTTACATCAAAATATGTATCATCCTACAAAGACTTGTCATTCTTCTCTAATGTAACCAGAATCAAAGAATCCCATTCAGTCAGAAAATTCCCTCCCAGTTGTAATGCTATTTACCAATTATGTCAATATAGCATTACTTACTGTTCATTCCAGTTTAAAAAGTTCATTCAAGCATTACACTGAGAAGACCATTAATAATCATGTTTTAACTTGTAGTCTTACCTGCATTAAAGATGAAAATGCTTTCTTTTCTCCTACAGTCTCTAGTGCTTTGTAGGTTGCACACAAATAAAGAAGTTTAACTTCATCTTTTGTGGACGAACTGAATTTGCTAAAAATCCATTTAAAGATCTTCTCAGCCTCATAGTTCAGAGAAGCACAAAGAAGGCCAAGACAGCAAGCTCCTTCCTGTCTCAATTCCTGAAGCAATTTGCTACTGTATTTTTGGAGAGAAAAAAAGAAACTTGGGATTCCCAGCCACAACAGCAGAACAGAAGCATGAACAAAATTAAGCATTTTCTAAAGCAAAAAATATATGCAGAAATGAAGCTGCTTCTCTCCTACTTAATGACAGCAGGGGTGAAACTAAAACAGAATTCTAAGAAATATTATTTCTATGGACTAAGTCAGCTTGAATAAAAGTAAGCAAATGTGCTGTTCTATGTGCAACACACTACCCAATAGAAATAGTTCTTAATATGCAGCTAACTGTGGGAAATGACACTGACCTAAGCACCTAAAAGCCCACACAAACCTCAGAATCCTCTACATACACTCAATTGGATGTAGGTGAGTCAGCTTGTAAAAAAACTTATTTCATTTTAGTAGCTACACCACCACAGCAGTGCACAGCTCCACCAGCTGACTGAACACACCTGAGACAGGCTCCACACTACCTACAGCATCAAAGGCACATTCTGTCCAGGGGAGGTGTACTCTAGACAGCATTGCTGATATGCCTCAGAGTCTTGACCCTCCCCTAATTTCATTCTGTTCCTGCAATGGGACACCCATGCAAAACTAGTGAATTCATTTCTCTCAACCTTTCCCCTCTCTATTTCAAACCCAATGCTGTCATGATTTTTCCCCTTTCCAGCATTTTTCCAGCTTACCTTTCATTGAGCACATCATGGATGGCAGTCAGGATATTATCCAGTTGTTTAACAAGTACCTGTGAGGCAAGATACATAAAAGACATAAGCACAGGAATTGCCCAACACTGCCTCCACAATAGGTCCTGTTTACACCCACATTAAACACATCATTGCCAGTTCTCCTTGCCAAGAGAATGCCATTCTGCTTTCCATGGCCACTGCAGACTAGCATGAACTATATTAAGGTCCACTGCAATATTATCCTAGATGTTATATTTGATATTTATTTACAGTAGCCATGAAAATACTGGCAGCCAGCCATCAAAGTCTGTTGCAAGTTTAGTTCTTGCTGATAACATTACATCACCATGGAAGACTCATCACACAGCTCATTTGTGGCATCTACTAAAGACCAAATCTCTAATACTAGTAAATCAGTTGTATCGCCAGAAAATTTAATGGAACACATAATCTGAAGTATTAAAGCTTCTACTTAGACAACACTGCATTTCAGTGAAATGGAATACAATTTTGGAGATGCAGCATTATTGATGAACCAGTGCTTCTCAGTAAACATAACCAGAAAGAGTTGTTTTCCTAATTTGCACTAAACCCCTGCCACATTAGTGATCTGTTTGAAAAATCACATATTAGCTGCAACTGCATAACATATTAACAGGAAGTTCTCTTAACAAGTTAATAAAAAGGTTTATTTTCTTTTCTTCAGCAAGACCTTCCTCTTTAACGTGGATGGTACCCAGGTTAAAAACTTAACAACATCATACTTTTTAGGCTGGAGGGACAGAGACCCACATGTTTGACCCCTCAGAACTCATGAAAATGTGTCTAGTACTGCAAGAGTGGCTAAAAAGGAAAAGGCATCTATATAATTTAGAGGCTAAAGTGGGACTCCATTAGATGACAAGTAACTACTGACTTCTGCAACTTTACTTTGATGAAAAGAACTCAGTTAAACTACACTAAGTAGTGCCAAGACCTGCAGGAACTACTGCTAGGTTAAACATTGTCCATTGAGAAGTTCTGGCCTTGATATCACTTGACATCTGATCTTATTCTCATTAGTGAGCTCAGAGAACCTTAACCAAAGTTTCTTGGTGACAGACTTTTAATATTCTGACCACTAACAAAGCATGTCATTGCTGAGTTAGACATTAGAATGGCAATTTCAACACTCTGAGACACCAATAAACATAAACAAAATGCAGTTACAAAATAAAATTTTAAAATGGGGAAGACCTCATGGAGAATAATGAAAGTAACTAAAAAAATAACCACAGAATAACTGTGGAAAGCATTTACTTCCTAAATCCTTGCAGCAACAAGAGGAAAGCTGATGTGTTAACTAGGCTTGCACAGGGGCTGCTTACACCTAGTGCACAGACCAGAATACTCCCCATATTCAAGTCTCAAGTCCTTTGGAAAAGAGCACAATTATCACTGGTTAATTAACATACAATGAGAAAATGAACCAATTTCTCATAAATAAGGACAGACATAGATCCCACAGCTAAAGTATCAGAGCACTGCTTGCAAATGAGTGGCAGGCTATTAAACCATCACTTCCTGCTTTTTCAGTACTTGGAGAACTCTTAAGCTTTCCAAAACAGTGGGGGAGATGTGTCAGACAACATGCTCTTTAATATTTTGTTTCAAAATACATAATATTAAACATTTATACCCACAGTGGGATACTTCCCTTCCCATCCCCATATCTTTAAAAAAAACACTTGAGGACATTAGAGACTTCAGCCAACCATCAAAAATCCTAAAGATGTAGTGAAAATAAAGATTTCCTTAGTTCTCTTCCCATGGAAGGGAATCCACATATAGAGATGTTTAGTTAGAAAACTGAGTAGCTCTAAGATGAGCTGTTCACAAGACTGAACATCTGTGTATTTTTAATTTAAAATACAGAAACAGTTCTTGAACAAGACAACAACACACTACTTCCCCATCCCTCTGCTTCCCTTCTGAGGGATCCAGAGGCTATTCCTAAGAGCACTCAAAGAAAGCCACACACATGTCATGTTAATTCCTACAGTTTGGGCATTCAGCAGTTTGGTTTAAGGCAACACATCCTAATAAAACATTTCCTGAATGATGGAAACAAGACAGACAACCCAGGAATCCACTCTCCTTTCTTGCGGAATGAAATTCTTTGCACTCCAGATAATGCCCGCAGACACAGCCCAACACTCAGATTTGAAAAAGACACTTTTATAAAACAAGAAATTCCCAATGCTACGGAAAAGGAGGAATTACTGACCAGTTTGTTTTCTGGTTGCTGAATGAATTCTTTCAGTTGCTTTACAGTAGCCAGTCTTCGGTCTCTGTCGTCTTCCCGAGTAATCCTCCGAAGAAGATTTGACAGTCGAGACTCGTCAGAATAAGACAACGGTCGCTCTGCAAAAAGCAAGTATTGCTTTTTTCCTACAGCATTTATCAACAGTACTAGTGCTGTCCAACATGTGCATGAGTGAAATCCGTAAGTCGTAACAGTCATTTGAGAAAATAATTACAAATAAATCCTGATTGGTTTTAAACTTCCGGAAAAGGAAAGTGAAATGTAAAATCTGATTTAGCTACCAAAATATTTCATTTCTCCATGTGGACAGCCACGTGTTGAACTCGTTCAGAACTAAGCAGAAGTGTCTTCTACACAAAAACCTGGACTTAGTTCCCTTCTACATAAATGGAACTGAAAAAAAAAATGATGTGGGTAAGATTAAAATCAGACTTCTGATTGAATAAAGAAAAATAATTCAACAAAAAATATTTTGAGAAAACCTTGTGGAAAAACAAGCTGCTTCCTGAAGGAAATAAACAGATTTAAGTTCAAGCAACTACAAAGAAACAGTATTTTCTCTCTGATAGGTAGCAGGGTCCTGCCTCAAAAAGGAAAACAGATCTGCTCTTCCTTTATTGAGGAACAAAAGCCCCCAGTGTGAAGAGGGACCTGGCTGTTCACTTAAGCAGATCATAATGAGGGAGAATGAACACTTTCCTAAGGAAACACTTCATTAAACTTGGCCCACTTTAGGACAAATTACCTATGAAGTCATAGAAACAATTAATTTCCCTCATTTGCAAAAAAGAAACAAAATTTCTTTCAACAGATTTAAAATTAGAGGTTTCATGGTGGCTCAAATCAGAAGATTCATGGAACATGGTGAGGTTTTCTTAATCAACATGACAATGAGAAAAGCCAAGACAGCTACAGACAACTTTTTGCTCTATTCTGCTAGACATCAGTCATCTGATGTGACTAAAGCAGCTTTGTCTTTATTCAGTTAATAACTAATCTACATTGGCATTACTCTCCAGGAGTGTCAGCTAATTGTCAAATCACAATCACAACTTTAAGAAAAAAAACAGAACCAAAAAACTCTAATGTGTGAACCAAATACACAAATGAAGCTACACTAATCAAAGCATCAGTTAACAAATACCTGTGACACCCACTTTGTGATAATTCAGCAAGGTCTCAGCCACGTGCTAACTCACAGAAGACTATTTTTAAAATTGCTTAATGAATATACTAACAAGAAAACATCAAAGAACTTAAAACTCAAAATCTTGTTGCAGCATAATCCCACTGTGTTTTAAAGAAGATATGAAAAACCAAAATGACTTGCTGAAACCTACAATAATCAAAGACAGCCAAGTGCAAAAGGAGAAACTCCTGAAATCTGACATTTCAAGGAGAGAAAACATACAAGTCATAGGCAGCAACTTTAGTCATCCAAAATTATATATCCTAACCTTTTAAGGATTAAAGAGATGCTCACATATCCAGGAGAACAGTCTGAATTGACTATTATTTAGTACTGGCAAAGTGTTTTCTTATTTGAAGAGTTTTCTATTTCCTCTACCTAAAGAGACACTAAAAGGACTACATAATTTTATATTAAGACACCAGAATGGGATTATAAAGTCTGAGCTTTTACCAATCCTAAAATCACATTTTTGAAACAGTCATGTCACCACTTACACTTCAGTTTTTCAACCTGCAATGCACACTGAACATTTTTTTTTTCTCCTCTGACATATTAATTCTTGAGAAGAAACAGCTTGTCCTCAGGTTTATAACGTGCCTGGCATAAAGCAGGCAGTTTTCACCAGTGGCCCAACTACTACTTATGCTAAGGGATGCAATAAGTGACAGTGCTTAGTTTCTATTTTCATTCAAAAAATGCTTGGAATAACTTTTTTGGTTGCCTTTTTTTTTTTGTTTTTTTTTGGGTTTTTTTTGTTTGTTTGTTTTTTGGTTTTTTTTTTTAACTATGACTCAAACCTCAAATAGTGGGAAGAGTGAAATTGTCTTCCCCAAAAAAGACAAGCCCAGCATTGCTGCACCCTTGCTCTTGCTGCATCTCCCAAGACCTTGCCCACATTCTCAGGATGCTTCCAGCTCCTCCCTGGCCCCTATTCCTCAGCTGAGCAAGAGGGAGCAGGCTCAGGAGGACACACAAGGTGACTGAGCTGGCAGGATGTGATCACTGCTTGTCCTGCAGCCCAGGGGGAGCAGGGAACAGCTGAGCTGCTCTTCCCACACTGGGGCTCATTACATTACCAACTTTTTACTCAGGCCTCAATTTGCAACAAACCCAAAGCAAGTTCTCCTTCTTAGAGATGTCTTTGCCAAATCTGGCTAACCTAAGTAAGGGTTCAAAAGCCATCTAAAGGAAACTGAAAAACTGACAGCCTCAGCCAGGTAGTTGAGAGATCTGCCAAACCTATGGAGGAAGCCTCAGCACATGGAACAGTAAAACAAGATGACAAAACAAGCAAAGCAAGCTTCCATCAACACCATCTAATCATATATCATAAAAAATAAAATCCACAGAGACTGCTAACCACAGTGGATTTCTTTTTGTATTACGAACACAAGAAATGTTGCCAGAAGAGACACTCTCCTCCTGGCAATCAGCAATGTCCTTACCCTGTGATTTCCTCATGTCTTTTGTGGCTAAAGCACGATTCCCATGTGGAACACTGGTAAAATCAGGATTGGTCACATTGTTAACTCTCAGCTCTTGCCCCAACGACTTCCGACCATAAGTATTTTCCCCAGATCCTCCATTGACACTGTAGCCACCTGTGGACAAACCAATGTGACATTAAAACAGGTTCTCAGACCACGTATTTATTAGCAGGGTGGTGATTGTTGAGTTATTCAATTCATATGCAAATTAGCAGCTCTATCCTCAACCACTTCGTTTAGCTTCCTTTTTCACTTCCACACGCATCAATGTTTTGTTATTAAGTTTCCAGGTCACAGATTTAGAATCTCATCTGTCTTTTTTTTTTTAAGTACATGAAAAAACACTACAGTAATGAAGTTTAAAATCCATTTTTCTGCATTTAATGTTTTCTTATTATTGACATGAAAGGCTTTGTAAAATACAAGGTGAAACTGCTAATACACGTGGGTAGGTACTTTCACTTACTTGCTCCTTTATGCACATGAAATCTCCATCTTGATTTTGCTATGAATCCACCACAAAGGCTAAGTAAAATGGTCAAAAAAATAGAAGTTTTTGAAAAGACATTTGTCTTTGCATAGATTGAACAAGTCTCCTCAAACATAAAAAGTTCAACATTTTCACTAGTACTGGTATCATCCTTAATCAAACTCAATCCTACATTCTCCCACTTAAGATACATCTTTGGTTACAATACAAAATTAAAATAAAAGCATAATTTTGAGTAATTCAATTGACCTTACTCCTAGATCCACAAGAATAAACATACTCCAATATTGAGACTGGAAATCTTGCAGCCTCCCACACACCTTTGAGTGGCAGGTTCTCCTCAATACTGCAGAGAAGTGAAACTGTCCCCTGAGCTTGCCCAACCCTTCACTCAATGTATTAGAGCTCACTTCCAAGGAAGATTTCTAAAGTGCCTTCCCTGTCCAAGACAGGGAAGAATCAACTGATAAAATCAAACCCAGAACGACAAAAAATATGCAAGATTTTTTTCAGAAAAGATATTTCCACAAGTCCACCTGCTTCAATGTATAAAAGAATATCTGGGGAAAAGGAGAGGTGGCTCCCCATAAGAAGCTGCTGAGTGAGATTAAAGGATTGATAAAAGACTCAGTTCAAACGTTGAGGTGAAGCTGGACCTTAGCAGATGTAAAGAATGTTTCTTTAAGGCAAAGCTTTTAAAAAAAAAAAAGCAGATATTAACTACTAATATACATTTGTGATTCCTATACATGTGGGGCTACCCTACCATTTCAGAAAACCCTGTGCAAAGTCTCACTTGTAATCAGTTAACTACAATTACAGTAGTTTGTGTCTATTTAGATTTACAACATTATTTTTTACAGCTCAGTTTTTAAAGATAAACTAGCAAGCGTGCCACCTTGTGCCACAAACATTGTCCTATGAAGGAAGTAACTCCTAACAGCAATTAATGCATTTGAGCCTAAACATGAAAGTCATCCTTGGAGGTTTTCAAACCTGAAAAACTTCCAGAAATTATCAATTTTTAAGTAATTTTTATTATCAACACCAGAAACTGGGGGGTGATGGGTAGGGGGTGCATGGAAGCCAGGACAGAAAATCTCATATGAAAATTCCATGCTGGCAGACTCCAGCAGATGAATTGAAAAATCTTAGTACACAAAGAAACTTATTCTGCATCTGTAAGCTTACCAATTTCTCCAGTAATAAAAATGAACTAGAGATACGTGGAACTTGGTTTTACAGTTAAAATATCCCAATCCCCTCTTTCCAAGTCACACCTGAACAAAACAGCACACAAAATGCTGAGCTAGCAGAGACATGCCCTGCAAGTGCTGGAGGGAGAGCCAGGCACGTTTTTCTCCTCAAATGGCACTTTCCCAGCGACTTCACAAACCACCTTTCTCAATTCACTGCACTGCCAGTACATTCTTTAAATACTAGCACCCTTCAAATTGTAAGAACAACCTCCTATGCCAGTCTGTGTCAAACATTCCCCATTAGTGGACAGAAATACACCCACTTCCTAAGCAGTTTCTCTGCTGAAGTAAAATGGATCTTAAGGTTCTCAGACTATGCAGACAAACATGCTTCATTCTTCTGCACCTACTAACACTACCTTCTACCTATAAATAAATCAATTTGCATCCAGCTGTAATTTCCCCTAAGATACAGCAATTATTTACAGTCAGTTACAGGTCTGAACAAAAACTCCCACGCTACTATTCTTGTGAGATTTTTTTCTTTGAGTATGGCCTGCCTGAGGATTTACACGGTCAAAAAGTGACTCTGCAAGTAGGAAATCCTCCAATTTGATATCTGTATTTGGCAATCAAAAAAAAAAAAAGAAATAGAATATAGATTTTTCATGAACACAGAAAAAACATGATTCTGACAGTTTAGCTATTTCCTAAAGAAAGTATTTCCATCCTAAAAATAAAAAAAAAAAACAGTAAAAATGTATGAATCACACATCACATGATTTATATGAAGTCAGACTGAGGTATGTGAAAGTAGAAACTATTAATGATAAAAATATAGATCTGATTACTAAAGAAAGATTCCAGTTTGGTGCAGTAAAGCTACAACAGGCAACAGATCACTCTAGTAGCCCATTTAATCCAATACCACAAGTACTGGAGACTATTCAGGAAGAAATTGCAGCCTGAAGAGCAGACACATTCAGAATATTATTCTTCAGCAAAAAGTACTTATACTGTTAATGCATCAAGTCTTCTCTTGCATTCTCCTCCTAACACAACTGCATATTTTTCTCAGTATTCACATCAACCACAACATTTCTTTGTCTGATCCCTGACAAATCTCCCAAAACAGTGATACTGTGGCAACGAGACAAATCAGTTCTGCCTTTTTTGGGGGGAGGGGAAAAACAAAACCAAAACAAAATAAAAATTTCTCCACCATTTCAGTTTACTGCCTTTCCCTGAATGTCCCCTCACAATCATACATGAAACAGCAATCTGTGTACCTTTTTCTTCATTCTGTATGTCAGTGTGGACTCTGATATCATCGTGCCTTTGCCGAGACACCACAGCTGAATTTGAGGGTTGTAATCCATAGGAGGCAGAACTGCCCCGATCTCTGGATGAAGAGTATTTTAAATTCTCCTGGTCAGCTGATGCACTGTCAGTTCTACAAAGAGAAAAATATTTTTTTTTTATGTAGGGATATAACAGGAGTGGGATTCACATTCACTTACAAAAACAGCATATTTAAAGGACAATCCCAGATGTATTTCTCTGTGTCAAAAAAAGTTGTTTGTCTAACCTGTTGCTTAAAAACTGACTTGAAATTCACATTGGGATGAGAATTGACTAATTATTACAGCAACATGCAAAGGAAATGCATTCTAGTGTGCCAGTGCCTTTTCTTATGACCTTCTCAAGTCTCTTTTCAGTTGGATGTCTACACAAGGAAAAAATTACTTCCCAGAGGTGACAAATAAAATACAACTAGGTCCAGGTATGTACCAAAGCTGGATGATACAGTGCCTACCGCTTGTGAAAGTCATCACTAATCCACAGATGAACATTTATATAATATGCCATGGGCCTTACTGAGCAACACAAACCCTCTTATTAGATGGAAGAATGTAACTGATGATCAGCACAAAAATCACACACCAAGTTTTTACAAAATAAAAACTGCAAAGCAAGGAAGCAGGCTTTACTGTGAAAAAATTGAAAGGTAAATTAAGAGCTGTGATCCTTAAGTGCAAATGTCTGCAGATAAAAGGTAAGTTGAAAAAATCTGCATTAGGTTTAAACCACTCGTATCAGAAAACTGATATAGCCTAGACTACATTTTGAAGGAAAAAGATTAAAATTATGAAATCAACTCTTCTCCCTGGACATACTAAGTGGTTTAATTTTTTAAAGACAGGACTTTAATAAACTTGTGTGCATGAGACTTCAAAATGTAAACTCAACCAATCACTTGAAATGCACTCTTACAAGCAATGATGGAGGGCTGACATTAAAACAAATAAAGCAATATCCATCCAAAGGGAGAATCAGCAGAATTTCACTCAACTCAAGTGTATTTGGAATCAAATTATTCACAGCTAGCCTGCCCTACACAAACTCTAAAGATCTACTATTTTTACTTAAAGCTTTGGATAGTTCATTTGATTATTTAACAAAAAATCAGGACAGATCATTCCTGTAAATTAACTACAATTTGTGTAAGGATAAACACCACATGCTCTTAAATAAAAAGTCTTTCATTTTTCCTTTTCTAGGGAGCACTGTGATTAGAACTGGTAGACAAATGCAGGGAAAAGGGAGTCCAATAGATCTCAAGGCCAAAAGGGAAAAACACAGGTAAACTTTTTGATAAGCAGGTGTTACTTAAGCAGTGCTAAAGGCTTGCTACTGCCCAATACAGCTCGGCCTCAGTGCAACTGGAAGAGGAATTCCATGAGCACTGACACTTGCAAAACCAACTGGAACTGACTCACCAATTTGTCTGACCGAAGAAAGCATGGCTGAGAGCAGCCAGTTTAAAAAAGAAAATCTTTATGTAGAAAAAAAGATCAGTCAAAAATATATTGTTACTTTAGTTATATGGAAACCTTAAGAATTTTTGTCCAAGGAATTGCTACAATCTGGTGTACACTGTTCATTATGTCTAGCTTTTTCAGAACAACCCTGCCATATGGACATTATTTTGAGACAAAAATCAATTATTCTACTTGATTTTATTTCCAAGTACAGTACCTACATGAAAGATTTACTCCAGGACAGCTCTACTGTATGAGCTCTATTATTGTTCAAGTCAGTTGACTTTACTTGCTTATTTGCTCTATTTGCCAAGTTTATTATCTCTAATGCAGATAAATTCTTCGTTACTGAAATTCTTTACCAGTAAAATATTTAAAACTTAAAAGAATCGCTGTATTTTCCCAAATTAACAGCTTCTCACCAAGTTTCTGATTGTTCTGCCACTGGCATGCAGAGCTTCCTTTTGCCATGATCTTCTCATCACTTGGTCCACCCTGCCAAGCCAGAGCCTGGCTGAACCCACCCCAAAGCCTACTTTTGGTTCTTCACTTGTGTTGAGAAAACACAAATGGCTATGTTTTCTAGTCATGAAATACCTAATTAACTATCTTCCTACTGCAATTCTGCAGTCTCCATTGCTGGACATCTACCTGCCATCACAGTAGGATTTTAAATCACCTCTTGACTGTGTCACTCCCTTCTTAGACAGTAGCTCACCCATTTCATTCTGCTCCATGATGGGCATTATTAGAAGGGAATCCAGGGAAAGGTATCACATAAACACATCCCCTGCTTTTTCCATAGGTATATTCCAAGAGACATTCTGGGGTACAGGATGTCAAGCTAGCTAAACCCTTGGTCTGGGTTAGCATGGCTGTTCTTGTATGGAAAACAATCTGCACTCCAAGTTTCTTCTGCTTCCCATTGACACACTTTCATCTGCTTTCCTCTGTCTCACATCTCATTCTCCTCAGTCTTCACATTAAAAACAAAAGTTTTTACGTTACAAATTCCAGCTCCTCCATTTTACCAAAATCAAAAAAAACCTCTTTGATCTCACACCTTCCCAAGTTTATCAGCATATTTAACAAAAATGTGAAAAGAGATCAAGAATTATGGCTGCAACTCCAGAACTGAACCCATTCCTGTTCAGTACCTCCCACGTGCAGTCCACAGGTTTCTTCCTCAGGTTTCCACTGATGTTTTCACAATGGCACCTTACAACTGATCCTGCATCTCATTCTTTAGGCTGCCTTCAACATCCCTGACTACTCTTCTCCCTCCCTCCCTATCTCAGTCTTTGCTCTCCTCTCTCTCAGCTACTCCTGAAGAGACAGAGGAGTCTTACCCACTTCCACTCTACATGACTCTACACCCATTCTCAGGTAATCACAGCAACAGCCTCAAACAGCTCTATGTGTTTCAGATCTCTCACCTGTGCAAAATAAGGTTTCAGCCTATTCCTAACAAACATTTTACAGGTACTTTGTTGTACATGCAGGCACAGAAGAAACAGAGATTCTGTTTCAACCTTCCTTCTACACAGCACCTGCTACTATCACCTGTTTGTCATTCACTGCCTGAATCCAGCATTATGATCAGACAATTGCCACAGAGAGTGCTTGCTTTTTGTAAAAGACATGCCTCTGCCCTTCACAGCCATGTGGAAAGCACTGCTCTGAACAGCACCTTCCTGGGCCATTGGGTCTGATGGGTTTCTTTGCTCCCTGCCAATATCTCCCAACCTGTCTGAATTAGAGACAGGGTACTTACTTCTGCTCAGTTACAAACTCCCAGCCCACATGCCTTGCTTAGGCCACAAGCCACCTGGAAGGAGACTATATTTTACTGTCTTGTCTCATCAAGTCTAGACCCATGAGGACCAGGCAGCAACTTGATTTGGCAAGCCCCATGCTAACAGATATTAGTAACTTGTAACACTGACTTACATTGTAGGAGAAGGACACACCATTTTCATGATTTCAGTACTAAAACCTAAGAGGGCACTTCTGAAAATTTGCTCAGACGTCAAAATGTTGTTTTATACTTTTTCACATCCTCCTCAGCTAACCTACATTTATGATGGGAGAGACAGAGAGGTCCTGTTAATTAAAATCTTCTCTTCTTTTTCACACTGTCACCTAAGAATGCCCCGGTGCACCCTGCACTTGCTGACCTGCTAACCCTGCACTCACACTCCTGCATTTCCTTCCAAAGGGCAGTACTGCTTGTTTCAGTACATAATTAGCTCTCAGCACTCTAACAAATTACCTCTGTTCACACACAAGGCCTGCACACTGAAATGATTTGATTTTTTGCCCCCAGAGTTCCAACAGGGAAAATGCAGTGAGATCCACTAAAGAACAAGAAAAGAAAGAATCAAAGGTCCAGATAGCTGCAAAGATTAGAAGGGGGAAAAAGATCTTATCAAGCCTTCTCAAAAAACCCTTCGCTGTGCTCTGTCACATCTATCCAACATCTGTCTACAAAGTTTTTGTGTTGCTATTAATTGAGTCTGGTACACAGTTGTGTACCAAATATGCCCCTATATATCAGGACAACTTCTTCCTCTGTCACACACAGACAGCTCTGTCTGTACACACACTGTTGGAAAACCAGCCCATGTGCATCTGGTGTATGACTAAATCCACACAAACACAAAAAAAATCGAATTTTAATTAAAAACTACTTTTCCTTACAAAAAGCTCTGCGCTCCAACTTTCACACTGTTTTCACCACAAGCCCCAGTGCTGATTAGCATTACTAAAAACTGAGAGGAATCTGGACTTACTAATGAAAATCAATCTAGTCACTTTTACACACACAAAAAAGTGCATTTGAAAGCAATTCATCTGATGATTCACCCAGGTACCAGCAGTTCCTTTTTATGCCTTTAGGAACTTGAAACAACTACAATTACTACAGCTTTCACTACTAGGGCCACTTCCTTCACCTCTTCCAGGCCCTGCAAGAAAGCATTTACCACCAATATCACCTGAAATAAATGAAACAGACAGCAGAAAGGGGAAGGAAAGAATATGTGGGTATATTTGTGTTGTGGGGTTTGTCCAAGATTGTACTTCAAATTATGAAAGAAACACAGACTGTAAGTTTTATATAACAGATCTCCTTTCAACCATGCATATGAATCACTTTGAAAAATTAGTTAACACCAAATCACCAAAGACTGATTTAATCACTGCACTGTCCTTAAATTCATAGTGTAGACTCAAGTTTCCCATCACTAATCTTTCTGAGATGTAAAAAAATGGACCACTGCGTGTAGATGAAAATGTGCTGTGTTTGGGACTGTTAAAAAAAAAAAAAAAANAGAAACACAAACTGTAAGTTTTATATAACAGATCTCCTTTCAACCATGCATATGAATCACTTTGAAAAATTAGTTAACACCAAATCACCAAAGACTGATTTAATCACTGCGCTGTCCTTAAATTCATAGTGTAGACTCAAGTTTCCCATCACTAATCTTTCTGAGATGTAAAATATTTAGAAGAAAGGATAAAGTTAAATTCTGAAAAGTGTCTGGACCAGTGTAGAGGTGTTGGCTATCTCTTAGCAGAAGCTCTTGATCACACAGTGTGATGGAAACAGACCAAGGCCCTGTCCATGCTGAGGCTCCCTCAGCCTGCCACACTCTCTCTGGTGCTCTCAGACCTTTGGTTCTGCTGTGGCTCTGGGGCCAATTATTTCAGCAGGTCACACAGCTGTACCTGAGAGCCAAGGAGGCACCAGACTACAGGGAACACACAGAGCCACACATGGAGGTAACTTCTAAAAGCAACCTTATCACCAGGCAAAGCATTTCTGCAGCTACACTCCTACTTTCACCCCCAACACTACTGAACCACTGCAGGCAACACCACATTGCTTAAAATCAGCTTCCTAACCCTCACAAGATGTATTTTTTAGATGAGAAGATAGAACTCATGACAAATTCCTGTATCCAACCAAAATGCATTTAGAGAAGTCATCCACTGCAAAGACACATCCAATTTCTTCCAGGTGGAAAGGTCACGAGTTAGGGCCCAGAATTACAGACTGCAACCCAGAAAACTGAAGCAAAGAAGTAGGTAAGGAGTAAGAGACCAGTCTTCTTATTTCTCTCCCAAAAAAATCTAGATGCTCTAGGAAAATGTCTTCAATGAGGTTTATAAGTTCTTGAGCGAGGAAAAAACAGTAAGCTATGTGACCAAGTATTTCAATCACAGAAGAAATTAGAATTTAAATAACCGTGTCCCATACACTATTAAGAACTGAACAGCATCTAGCACTGGCCCTAGAGGCTGTGCTGCTAGCTGTTCAAGCAAAAAGAAAGCTTCTTTCACAGTAAATGCTGAAGTGACTTCACATCCACCCAATTTTTCTTGTCCAAACTGCATGAGACTGGGACCATCACCTGTCAATATATTCCCAAACATGTGCCACTCTGTTCTCTACTGGAAAGTTTGTAAGTAGGGTCCCATGCTGTGTTAAACTTTCAAAAACACTAAAAAAAGCCTCAAACCCACATATTTTTTAAAGAATCTAAGAAACATCAAATTTATTTAGGATTTCTACATGACAATTTCGACGCTGAAGACAGCAAGGCTGAGCAGCAGAGCAAATACACTGGCATGAGATACATTAGAAATAACTAAGACCTGAAATACACTCTCTACATCTAACTAAAGAAGTTAACAGACTTTGAATTTCACTAAAAAGTGCCAGGTGTAAACACACCTAAAGCCTTACAACACATTTTAAGTAGGCTGGAGAGAGAGCTTATACAGATCAACTATTCTCCCCAGCTTAAGTAAAAAAAAAAAAAAAAAATTAAAAAAAACCACAAATAACTCCAAAATAAACCTATGTAGTATGCTGCTAACCCTCAAAAAAACTACGAGTACTCCTGCAGCCTCAGTTCTTCCCTGGCTGTGTTCCGGCTTAAAAAAATCAGGCTGGAAATACGGGAGCGGAGCCGCCGCCCGCCCCGCGGCCGCCGGGGAGGGACGGCGCTGCCCGCAGCCACACAGCGGCCGCACACGTTACAGGCCGCGGCGGCGGGGCTCCGGGGGCAGCGGGGCGCGCTCCCACGCCGCCGAGCGCCCAGAGACCCGGCCCCGTCCCGCCGCCTGGGCCC
>VXBQ01002372.1:796172-821750 GCA_013400175.1 Phainopepla nitens
CGGCTCCTCCCTCGCGCTCCGCAGGCGGTGCTGCTGTCTCACAGCACAGGGAGGGGACGCGGCCGCCGCGGCTGCTCCGGCTGCTGCCCGGGCGCGCAGCACGCCGGGATGGCGGACATGAGCCGCCCGCCCCTCCGCGGGGCACGCCGGGAGGGCGGGCACGGGGCGCGGGGGCGGCGGCTCCGCCTCCGGCGGCCGCGGGACGGGATCCCCGCTCGCGGGGTCCCGGTTGTTCTCTGCCCGCGCCTGCCCCCGCCTCGGGCGGTGAGAGGGATGTCAGCCCTCGGCCCTGCAGGGAGTCGGTGGCAGCCCTTCAGCTGCCAGGGGAGCCCCTGCGGGAGAGCGGCCAGGGCATCCCAACGCCTCCGGCGCGAAGAGATCGCGGGATCGCTGAGGCTGGAAAAGACCTCTGAGATCACCGAGTCCAACGTCTGTCCGAACATCACCACGTCAACTGTAGCGTGACACCGAGTGCCACGTCCAGTCTTTCCTTAAACACCTCCGGGGACGGTGACTCCACCACCTCCCTGTGCAGCCCATTTCAGTGTCTAATCCTTCTTAGGAACTTCTTCCTAATATCCAACCTAAACCTCCCCTGGGCACGATGTCGTCCCATCCAGAGGATGAGGGTATCCCGGGCTCCGAGGGCACCCTGGCTCCCTGAGGAGCCCCGGGGTGCTCGGGACATGGCGGGAGGCGGTGGCTCCAGTCCCCAACTGTGGGGGGATCCCAGAGCCCGAGTCCTGAGGGGAGCCTCATTGTTGGACCCTGGCGCTGCGGGGCCGAAGTTTCCAAGGCGTGAGGGGAGCCTGGGGCCCTCGAGTCCCGGCAGCTCCTGGGGCTGACAGGGCCTGAGCGGGGCTGAGGGCGGACTCTGCCCTGCTGCCGCCGTCTGCCGCCTTGCCTCTGGACGGGTCTGTTTGTGCTGCCCCACGCCTCGCTGAGGTCTGCGGGGGGCTGTGTTCCTCCGAATGGAGCAAATCCCCGTCCCCACACTTCTCCCTTTGGGACACGTCGCCCGTGCGTGTGTGCCAGGGAGTCACTCAGCAGCCATCCGCAGAAAGCTGGCCAGGCCCACATTAAACACTGACTGAACCCCTAAGGTTTCC
Organism: Phainopepla nitens; assembly: GCA_013400175.1. Classification (NCBI taxonomy): domain Eukaryota; kingdom Metazoa; phylum Chordata; class Aves; order Passeriformes; family Bombycillidae; genus Phainopepla; species Phainopepla nitens. The sequence continues at coordinate 797,282 of VXBQ01002372.1, forward strand.
CCATCTTCCTCACAAGAAGCTTCTAAAATGCATTTCAAAAGCAAAATAGTGTTTTTCTAAGCCCGGATACATTTCCATGTATCTCCATGGTTATCCATGCTATCCTCCAAAGCTATCGTCACAGTTGCTGGCAGGGCATTTGGTGCCCGCTGTTGGCAAAGCCTCTGTGTTACCAGGAAGGCAGACAATTTTGAGGAGAGAAAAAAGGTCGCCTCCATTTGGTAGATATTCTAAGGACATTTCCCTCAAAAATGTGTGTACATGGTCTCTGGCATATTTTTATTTCTCCTGCAAGGCCTCGAAACTTACATTAACTGAGCTGTTAAGTCCAGTTCCTGATAGCAGAATATTCCTTAGTTATGAAAAATTGTAGTAGTTTGGTCAGATAATCAACAAAGAGACATGGGTAGATCAAAAATTTTTTTTAATTGTGATATCCGAGGCTTGAGACCGCTGCAAGACCTGAGGAGACTTCTGAAATTCTCCTGTACCTATTTCCATATTAGAAATCCCCCTAATATGCCACGGTTCTGTTGGAGTCTTCACTCAGACAGATGGCATACTGCAGCCTCCCTTGGACTCTGCTGGGCAGCCCTCATCCTGCTGATACAGTCCTATTGCCTTGCCATCAGTTAGCAATGCCTGCAAGACACAGAGTTTTCAAAATTAATTTCAGGACAAAAAGAAAAAAAGATTGTATCACAAGGCTTCATTAAAAAAAAAAAAAAAGCCACTTTCATGCAATGACCCCTGTCCATCAGTCTGAGTTTCAACGGATGTGCATTTGTGTATCTTAAGTGAATTAGTTTTTGCAAAATCAATCAATTCCGTGAACCATGACAGATTTTTTTTCCCATCCTGTATAATTGAGATGGACATCCAGAATTACACAATATGCTGCAAAATTATTTTCTGTGAGTATAGCAACAATGCCTGCTGCAAATTTGCTGACCCTTCCCAATTAAGTCAAGCAGATCCTCTGCCCCAGTGATGCAGCAGGTGATTCTTTTCGTTTCATTACTGAGTAGCATCCCAGTGGTAACAAGATGAATCACTTGAGGGACAAGGTAATAGTAGGAATGTATTTTTAACTACACTTCAAATTAATTTTCAAGAGGAGGCAAGAGAGGAACCTGGATATTATGACCAACAACTGCCTGCGTCCACCAAGAGTTTAAGAAGCACTGATTTAGTGTTCAGTAGAGTAAATTTTGTGTCAGAAATCCTGTATTCTAGTGGTGAATTTGCTGCAGTCTGTGTGGTCTAATGCAGATCCCTCTTCAGAGTGCAGTTGTCTCCATTTGTAAAATGGATGAGTGATGTTCAGCTTTCTAAATTGCTTTTGTGCACAGCCTTAACACTGTAAAATATTATATAGCTGACCAAAAAAAAAAGATATTCTAGATTTCTTTCTACAAAGACGATTATGTTGTGAAATTTGAATGGTATTAAAGATATTAGTTAAAAAGCTCACCAAGATTTGTGAGATAGAGTAATAATTATTCCTATATCATTTTCTCAGTAGCAGATTTCAATGAGCCAAAGATGGACAAGGCCATTCAGATATCACACTAGGAATTAAGAAACCCAGGGAAGCTGAGGCCAAGATTTTCAAAACTGCCTTCTAAATTTCAGTCCTCATGTTTGGAACTTGGATACTGAGTAGCCAGCACAGACATCAGTTGGAGCTGTGCATTCTGAAGACTTGCTAAATAAAAAAAGTGTTTAAATATGGACCCTCTCAAAATAGAAATACATGTACTTAAAAGCCCTGCCTTAAATTTCAGAAAGAGTCAATGACACTGGTGGAAATATGTGCCCTGTCTCACTCCTGGGTGTATGCTCAGTCCACTCCATCAGACTACCCACATCCATCCTAAGGCACAACTCTGGAGTGACAGACACTGTGAACCACACTTTTCCTGTTTTATAATTCATGCTAATGATTTCTCGATTTAATATATCAAAGAAAGCTGCATTAATCTGAGTGTTATTTTTAGTTGGAATGAAGCACAGATTGTATATATTTAATGTGCCGAAATAGGGCGGTAAGCACCATATTGTGTCTTTTACCCCTCGCTAATTTATTTCCTTACTAAGCAGTATGTCTGGAGAAACCAGCATGTGCTGAGGATTGCAAGTCACTCCTGGCCCTTGGCTCCCTCTGATCCATAATAAAGCTACAGATTGAGAGAAAAACAATCACCAACCATGAGAGGGAAAGAGATGCCATTTCCTCTTGTGGAAATAGGACAGAAGCCAAGGAGCAAAACAGTATTTAAGCAGAGCAGAGAAGTACTAGTGGCCAAGATCCTGTAGTCTGTGTATTTCAGATGGATGCCTCTTAAAAAAAGGATTCTTAGAGGAGTTACTCCCTATACCTGCCAATGCTACTGTTTTGATGGCAGAATCTAGTTTCTATCAATAACCAACCAAATTTTCAGTTGAATGGCCCCACAGACTAATTTCTGGGCATAGCAGCCTCAGAGCACACGTGATGTGTGGCCAATCTGTGCAGGCACTGAGAGCACGGGGTGTCAAGAACAGGTGGTACTCAGGGCTCAGGGACAGCCCCCGCACACAGGAGCTCCCCCAGGACTCCCACTGTGCTCCTCATCAGAAATGTGGGCAGGTACGAGGATCTACAGAGCTACAAAGCAACCGATGCAAGGATCTACAGAGCAACAAATGCTGCAGCCCCTAGTGAGGCCTGCCTTCTCTCATCCCAACCTGGAATTTTTCCTTATCCTATGAGGTGTATTTACACAGAAATCCAACGTACAAATAATTCTAACAGCAATGCATGCTGAACCATCAGTCCACCGCTAGTTCTGTGTTGAAAATCATTTTAGTGTAAAAAAGTCAGTCTTTTGTTTTGGAATTCCAATTTGGATATATCAACAGAAATCATCTTTTACTTCCTTTTATTTGTGAAAAAGACTGAGGAAACATTGTTTTATTTTTTCTGTGTATTTATAAAGCAACTTTTAAATTTAAGTGAGATAGCACATGCAACCATCTGCTCCATTTCCTCAAGGTCTTTTAGAGGATATCATTTCCTGAACAGTATTCCTCTACAATAGAGCAACAAATATAAGGCATTAAATTTCTTAGAACTTGCTCTCCTGAATTTCCTTATGATTAATACATCTTTAAGGCATTTTACATCTCCTGAGTGAGATGTACATCTAGCATTGTGTACAGTATGTAAGTAAATATCTGAGTTCCTGTCCCAGACATCATCCTGTCACAGATTTATTACATTGTGGGCTACATTAGCCCTTGTTTGTGTGTATAAGTTGTTTCTTCATATTCTGTTTATTAACAGTATGTTTTTCTGTCTATTAAGGGTTTATTATTGTTTCCTTAAATGTCCTAGATATTATTTACATATTACCAGCAACAGTCATACATAACATACAAACTGAGCACTTCCATTTAAGTGACAGGTTTCTAAACAAGTAGTTGTTGCAGTAATTTTGACCTGACAAATACACAACCTAAACCAGTTTCAGATCTTTAACTATTTAGGTCTTGAAAGTCCAAGGATGAATAGTAGGAGAGTAATTTTTTTTGTTGTTGATACAAGCAGTCATATTATATCTGCTAAATTTCAGCCAGGGTTAAATGGTGAGATAACCCAAAGCAGTAGTGCCCTTGCTGGTTTCAGGAGAATGGGAACTGCAGCAATCCTTTTCTGAGTTTTGGAATCTACAGAGAGCTCCTTTGAGGAAAGTCATAGTCTGCCTGCAGTGTGGTACATAGTTAAATTGACAGCATTGTAACAACTCAGTTACAAAAATTTTTCAACGTCTCTGAAAATCAAACTTCCTGGAACAGCTGAATGTCTGATGTGTAGACAGCGCTGGCTGAGAATCAAATGTGCTTTTACTCTCACCAACTGCAAGGTGCTCCACGAGCAGCAGCTCCTCTCCTCTGCTCGGTGAGACAGCGCCTGAGATGTCGGCCCGAGATGGTCTGTGATCTGCAAGCCGAGTGTGGCTTCAGGTCAGTTCATGGTGCTGCAAGAGTTGGCTGCTGTGGGGAGTTCAGGCAGCTATGGGGAGATTTGTGCTGCTTGCATTATTCCTGGGAGCCTGGGCAGAAGCCTGAGAAGCACTGCATCCTGCAAGAGGGAAAAGCTGAATCGGGGCTCACGAGCAATTGCACGTTATGAAATGCTGCACAGTGCTGGAGCAGAGCTGGCGTGTGCTGTACTGCACTGCAGAGAAAGGCAGAGTTGCAGCAAGAAGCAGTTATCTCTCACTGTGGATGCCAATAGTATGAGACTATTATACTGTGAAGCCCTTTTGAAAAATTAATGGTGTGCTTGATGCTTCACCTTTCTGGTGAATCTGAAAATCTCCACCTGTTAAAATAACTGCTCTCGCACATAAATTTTCATGCTCTGCAGACCCAAGTTTATGTCCTGTTTGTTGAGAGGGTAATTTGAAAGAGGCTGCCAGGAAAGTATCAAGTCTTTAGGCATAATAAGCCCAGGGAAATTTGTTTGAATGGTGTAATGAATGCAACTTGTTAATTTAGCTCAGTTTGGTGCTTATGCTGATAGTGGAGTGCTATGAAAATGAAAAGAAAAATTGGTCTAAAAGGTGCAGTACAAATAGAAGTGAAACACAGTAAACTCCCCCAAGGTATTTATCCTTTAATCTTCTCTAGTTTTAATTGCTTTTTCTAGGCTTATTTTCCTACCTGTTTTTTTAATGTATTCCAGATCTCAACATTACGAGTCCTTATCTCTCCATCTTTCCTTGAAGCCTCTGGAAAAGACTTTGATGAGATCAGTAGAGATGTCACTTGAGTCATACTTTGTAAGACAGCTCGATAGCCAGCCTTTTTGAGAAAAAACACAGTATCAGAGCATGAAAGAGAGGAGCCATGAATCCAGAAAGAGAGATTTAAGCAGCAGGTCCTAATCTCTCAGAGTTCAGTGCTCTGACCCAGACAGCGTTCTGTGGGACTACTTTCATGTGTGATGTACAACCAGATCATCTGTCAGTTTTGCACACATTCCTCAAGCACTACTCGGATTTTCTCACAGCCTTTCTGAGGGGCATTTTTGTGGAAACTCACAAGTTGAGGTGTCCAATCACAAAGCTGGCAATGGGACCAAAAGTAATTCCTAGAGGATCCATGACTCATCTGCTGGCCAAGGGACCATGCAAGCTCTGCTTTCATAGGAAACCAGCTAAAAAGACAAAATCTTTCACATCTCTGGATGTTTGCATGATAACACGCTAACAGGGTGGAAAAACACTCATCAGCAGAAAACAAATCAAGTTGGATAGACTAGTGGCAGATGGATAAAATCAGGGTAAACACAGGGAGCAACAGCAGCTTCTCTGGTTCTTCTGCCAGCAGGGTGCTAGCATCCTGTGACAGGGCATCCCTGTGACAGCAGTCACTGGCACTATCTAGAGCAAACCCAAGAGGGTTCAAAGTCTCCACAAGGGGAATTGAGGCCCCAGGCACTGCTTGGTTGAAATCTCACCTGCACAGTTGTTATTGCATGTTATTTTTGTGAGAAAGGCTATGTCCATGCCTGAATAATGACACAATTCAGTCTGAATCAAAGGAGGATAAATTGCCTTTTACTGCCAGATACATGCAGTGCAAGGACTCAGTATTCCTCTGAGCCTATGAAAAGCTTGGTGTGGGAGAGCTGTCTAGCATTATGTAAAAGAGAATCTCATTTCCCAAATAACATACACGCTTTGTAACCACCAAATCATCTTCCCATAGTGCCCTGTATAAATCACTACAATTTGCAGCTTCTCTAACAACAGCCTTACAAACCACAGCTTCCTTCAAAAGCAGCTTTGACTCACCTCCAGGCCAGGGTGAAAAAATAGCATATGGCTTTGTGCATGAAAAGCACACATTATTCCCAGTCAACCTGATTTCTGACTTTTTCTCTGATTTTCAAGTTTTGCTTTTTTCAGCCTTCATAAAGTTCTTTTAATTCGATTTTTGCGTGTTTACAAAGAAAACTCCAAGGATTTACTCAGAAATAAGCAAAAGAAAGACAGCAGATCTCATCAAGCTCTATTGACGCGTTCTTTCAAATTTTTATCTTGTCATACTCCTTAGTCCCCAGTACTTGTGATTTCTCACATAAAAACATGTTATTCCATAAAGTGCTCTGTATCTTAAAGCTTTCTAGGCAGAAATTACATTTTTTCTTATGTTTAGAATAGTCAGATCTTGATCAGGTTGGCATCTTGAAGCATAACATAACAAAATATTGTCTAATAATTCTGCTATAGAAGCAGAATGAGGCCTTAAACAGAGCACATATCTCTCCTTCTCTTTCTCATTGTTTTCCTATACCACATTTATGCTACACTTTATTCTCTGTAGCACCACCGTCCTCCTTACCCGCAGCTCATGCAGCCAGTGCACACAGAGCATTACAGCCCTGTTAACAGACATGATCAGCCTTTCATTCAGCTAGAAATGTTACATAAACTTACTGTTCTCTTTCACATAAGTTCCTTTAAATTCTTATTCGAGATATTGTTTTCAACATATGGTTTGCAATTATTTGGTTCTTTCAGTTTCTTGAACTTGTTGTTCCACAGTCTTACAGATATGGCGATCCTTCATAATGAATAAAATTAACCTTGCAATAATCACAATTGCACAAAGACAGTGCTTCATCATGGTGCTTTTTCTTGTTATTTCTGTTCACTGGATATAAAAACAGTCGATGTTTTGTTCTCTCAGCTCATTCATTCAGATGTTTTTGTAAAACACTGACACTAGAAGCTGCCCTGCATTTATTCCATGTCTGATGTGCCATTAGTTAAACACCTACTCTCCAGATAAATGGAATTTAGCTCCAAGCGTGCAGACCCAGTCCACCAACCCCTTAATGACATGTTTGCAAATCCATAAATCCTGGCTGTAAGCTTTCACCACCACACAGCTGAAGAATAAACCAAGGAAACCTATGATGAGACAAGAAAGTGCGTGTAAGAAATGTAGCCATATGAACCAGAGCTGCACATGGAATTGCTCTTTGGGCATAGCTACCCCTATGAAATGCAATCCCATGTGTGCTGTGTACATACACACATTTCTATGGATACTAACTGGATCAACATAATTGACTTCCTTCAAATCTGGGATCCAAGTTGAAAACAACAAATCTAATTTTGAGTGAAATATATCCTTTACCTTTTGAACTCCACAAGATTAAAAATGGCACTGAAGCAAATTACGAAGCAGCCCATCACTGCTGAGACACACTGAAATGAAGTGCTCAGGATAGATTTCTAATTCATTTCCCTCCCCTTTTCCTTCTCCACTGCCTGTGAGTGTGTTGACTGCAGTGTGCTGGCTCTGTAGAGGGGGATTTTGGGGTACACATCCTTCACCAGCCCAGCTCTGGGTTGTGCAGAGCAGCACAGGGAAACAGCTCAATACACTATCAGGGAGATGCACATCAGCATTTTAAAGCAATTTCATCTACAGCCAACTGATGTTGTAAATCACTGAACACAGAGTGATTTGCATAAGTGACAGGGTGTATGTGAATCCTTTGGGTTTCCCAAACCCTACTTCATTAGAAAACACGTGCCTTAGTAAAATATGCAAATTTGTACATTTTTGTTAAAAGGCTGAATTGATTAATTACTTCATTTTATTTATTTATTTATATTCTATTAACTGGGTTCAGCTGTTCTTAGTACCTGTTGAATATTTATGGCCCTGTGTAGCACTAAGGTGGAGATTTGGAGACTGTCTGGCTACTTAGAGATTTCTGGGTGCAGATGGACTCTGACTAACACAGGGAAGGCAATGGAGTCACTGTCCCCATCTCAGAGCCCTGCTATGGCCTTCCTGCCCCAGCAGCCAAATGACAGTCTGTGTGCTCCTGAGGCACTGCAGGGCATAGACTGACATATTAATGCAAACTGGAATTGAGAATTATGCTAATATGTCAGATTGTGCACTGGAGTAGGGAAACAGGGCAGGGAGCTGGGAACTGCAGCCTCAGCTGCCATCTCATGACCCACAGAGCTATAATTCCCCCCTTGAACATGGGACTCAATTATTTTATAGGTTGCCCTATTTATTTTTGCCTGCTCACTTGCATCCACTTTGAAAGGGATCTTTCCATGGTGTTAAGTCCCTGTTGGACCATTTTGCTGGGATCCTTCTCCCTTGTGTCTCAGAGGGAAGATACTCTGGTGTGCTCAAACTGCTGCAGGCCCTTCACCCAGCAGTGACTGCTTTCCTGTGCAGCAGCTGTTGTAAATCCCAAGTGATAATGTCTTGGTTTTCTCAGTAGATCCTACACTTCTGTGCTGGCCAAAGTGGTTTGAGTGGACACAGCTGGGCTCCCCCAGGCTCCTGGTGCCACTTGTACTGCTGGGCTGCTGCTGTCTCTGTGCAGCTGCCCCACAGCTCTGTGGGAGCCCAGGTGGCACGGCTTGACTGACACAAACTCAGGTGCTGCCCTGAGGGGGTGCAGCCCACCTGCAGCATCAGGAGGCTGACAGCCCTTGGAGCTGATCAAACCCAGCCATGGATCCTCCCTCTCACTGCTTCCCTGCACCCTGCTGGCCCTGCACGGTTCCCTCTCTCCTGCCCTGCAGCAGAGGCCAGCAGAGTGGTTCTGTTTTCCCTCTCCTCTGCACTTTTAGAGTTAGGCATTTTTCTTGGTTTCACCTGTGTTCAGAACTCAGCAGAATGCCAGCTGGAGACCTGGAGAATGAGAGGGGTTTGGACTAGGGGAGCCATGCTAAGTAGCCAGGGCAAGCATTTGGCTACCTCCCACACACAAGGCTGGTCTCAGCTCCCGAACTGTCCCCCCTGAAGACACCTTTGTGCAGCCCTGCCCTTAGAGCTGTGCTGTGTCAGCTCATGAGGGCTCAGCACAGACAGTGCCTGGCATAGCCAAGCTGGACATGCAGGTGAGCAGCCAAAAATGAAACAGCACTCCTTGTTCTGAGGCGTGAGTTAGGAAATACACATTCCTCGTGGGGCACTGGGGAGTTGCTAAATGAGTTTGTGATAGTCTCCATAGCAATGGGAAAGCATACTAAGAGGAGAAACCACAGAGAAGATGTATGCCAGAGATATGTCTCCTTGACAACAACCCAGGCATGGGACTGAGAGAGCTGCCTGGAGGAGCTAAAGCTGGATCCTCATGCCCTTCTCTCTGAAGTGACTCAGGACATCAGAAGGAGCTGCTCTTCATAAAAGCAACAAATACCAAGACAAGAATAAATTAAACCACTAACACTGATTTACATGAGTTAGAAATATATGTCTGGGTATATCAGTTTCTTTACGCACCTATGTGAATCATGCATGAATTTTATCTATTCATATGCTGTGAAATCAAGTGTTCAAAAATTATCAGTCTTACTCTAGGCCATGCAGCTGTCTCCAGTTCTCCTGTCTCTTTGCCTTTCAGGGTATTCTTTAATACCATGATCAAGGAGGTTTTTCTTGTAGGACCCATGCCTGGTTCAGCACAGTGGGCAGATGATGCTCACTGAATTGTTGAGTCAATATTTTGTCTTTTCTTTGTTCTTCAATAGCTTGCCTCGGGCCTTCTTTATTTCATGCAGTGCAAACATACTCACAAAGACAGAATAAATTCCCTCATGACAGTTTCTGCAGCAGTTATTATAGCAACAAAGTTAAATGCTACCAAACTGGAATAATGCTAAAAATATCAGCAAAAGACCCAAAACCCAAAAAACCTGCAACTACAAAGGCAAAAAACCAGGAGACAGCAAGCCAGAACTTCTCCAGCTGTGCCACTCATCAGCGTGCCTGCAACCAACAAATCCAGCTGTTACTTTTGCTCTCATGTCTCTTTCTATTTGCCCAGATTTTGATATGTTACTCCAGCCTGGAACTACTGGAAGATTCCCCTCCCATCTTGCTGAGTGCTCACTCCCTTCAGGGAGAGCCTGAGATGGGTGTGTGTTCTGTAGAGGAACTGCAATACTTGGGGGGGGATCTAAAAATATTCTTAATAAGTGACACCCAAACAAGCAGGTTATCATTCAGTTTAGTGCTGGTTCTCCCAGTAAACTTTGGGACTCTCATATTGCTGCACAGACTTGGGAATGTAATTTTAAAACAAAGTGTTTGGCCCTGTTTTCTTTTTCAGTCAGGTGCTGAATATTAAGCCAAGTCCATACCATGGTATATTGACTGAATGGTGAAGATAAAGCATGGTATTTTCAAGCAGAGTATTGCAACACAGGAAGTTCTGTCACTTTAAATTAAATTAAAATCATAACTGAGTTGGTAGAGGTATTATTGAAATTAAATCCTATTGTTTCCCTCATCTTGCTTATAATTAAATAAAGTAATTGCTCTTGGATTGTTTAGGTGATTTAAAATGAATTCCATTGTTATCCTACTGCATTTATTAGTTGACAGTTGCAAATCTCCCAGGACCATTGAATAGCTCTGGACGTGTTCCTCCTCCCTCCCTCCTTGCTGACTCTTCCCTTCCTTGGGGTTTGCAATATTCCCTAGAATCCAGGAAAAGCCCATGAATTCTCCTGCAGCAAGGTCAGCAGAGAGCAGTCAGATTATAAAAAAATAAAGAAAAAGAAGGAAAAGGGAAACTACAGGGAGTACCTAGTCCTGAAGTGCCAGGTTCCCCAGATGGCAGGCTTGCTGAAGAGCCCTCCCTTCCTTTAGGTCAGCAGCTGCTCAATCCTGGCAGGTCCTTCTGGACCACAGTTTGCCTCTGTGAGAGGAAAAGGGCCACCAAGGCACAAGGATGAATTTGGTGAGAGCTGGGTTCATCCTACACATGAAATTGCTGGGACAGAATAAAGTACAATCACATGGACTTTGAGCTCACCCAGCACATTTTCTGCTAGCAGTCAGTGTTATTACTCCCTGTGATCTTTCTGAGCATATTTTTCATTTTCTACACAAAACAGAGGATTTTTATTGTACTTAGCCCAAAGCTGCACACACTGCCCTACTCCCTGACAAGTTTTTCTTCCAGAGACCATGATGTCATCAGTGACTTGGACCTGGCTACTCTGGACACTCTGTGCAGAGACTAGTGTGCCAAGTGAAAAAAGAACAGTGGCAAAATATCTCTAAGGCTGCCAACAAGACAGAATGTGGTGCAAGGTGCCTGCCTGGGAAGCCAATTAAATCCACAGTGCTTGAAGAGAGCTCAGAACACTTGATCTGAGAGCACAGCCCCACACATGGGTCAGGCCCAGAAAACACAACACATCCACAAAACCAGAGGAGATTTCCTTAATGCCTTTTATCCATGTGGGCAGAGCTGACAGTCTTCAGATGTCCAGACGTAGATCTGCCTCTCATTGTGTGAGTAATACCACAAAGATATACCACTTGTGTCTTGTGGCAAGAAACAACTCTGTACAGAGTCCTGCTCACCATCCCAGGGTATCTTTTGCTGTTGCTGCAGCACAGCTGGTTCTGGAGCAGGGAATAACAGCCTGAAATACACCTCAGCAATTTCTCAAGGCAAACAGAGTGCACCTCTACCATTCCAGGCTCTGGCAGTGACTCAGGCCCCTTAGAGGTCAGATATTCTCCTTGGAGTTAGGGGATTCCATACATAAAGGTGAATATGGCCCAGGCTGACACAGTGGCAGGGGCTCTATGTCTCAGCTGACTTCAGCTGACCTGCAGGTAAGCAGGGCAAGAGGGTGGACATCTAATGTGAACACTAATGTGAAACTGCCTTTTCTCCTGCCTTTGCTTCTCAGAGGTTTGTTTGGTTTTTTTCTTTAGTAGAAACAGAATTGAAAGAGGAAACACGAAATTCAGCATTAAAAAAAGTGTTCATGAATATCCCAGTCTCCAGCTTTGTAAGGGATCAATATTCATTCTGTACCAGGTGTGGCAAGAGTAACAGTAGCATTAAGTGCTACCCAGGATATTATTAAACTATCAAATAAGAGAGGAAATTGGAATACAATTGCTATTGTAGGGCACAGACAGATCTCAACCGTGTGTGGAAAGATTTTCACTTACAATTAAGGACTGTGGTAAGAGTGAGCACAAAACTTTTCAATTAGCAGGGTGTAGGAGTTGCACAAGATTTTTGGTCAAAGGAAGCTACTCCTCTATAGGGCCCCATAACAAGGAATTTGACCCCATACCTCTAACACAAATACCTTGCTCTTCTATAGGACATCTTCACCAATTCCTCAAGGTCTATTTTTCACTCTAAACTGAAACAAAAACATAGTGCTGCAACAAAACAGCAACAACACTGTACTCGAGCTCTGCGAGTCTGGGCTGCATTTGTTTGAAACAGCAGCTGGATCCAGATTTTGCAAATGGTTAGGTCTTTATAAAAAGCCAAGCTGGAAGCCTTGTGGGAGACATCTCTTGTCCAAAATGTATCCGAAATTGTCGAGTGTGAGGATGCGCCCTGTCACAGAGAGAGCACAAACTTGAATGGTTTATGGTGAGACATTGAGAAATGTGAAATGAAAAACTGAGCTGGAAAGTGAATGAGCAGAAGTGAATCAATACATTGCCTGTCACATATAGAAGTGATTTTCAAAGTGATGACAGCTGGAAGTAAAAAAAAAAAAGCATGTTTTTTACAGATGCAATCAGAGTCCCCACCTGATACAAATCCATTGCAGCAGTAGAATGACCCCAGGGCTGAACCAAGGGCTGGGGGGTTCAGGTGATAATTTTTGACAGATGAGAATTTCCCCTTCTCCCCCAAGAAGAGCAGAGCAGCAGGAAGCACACCCTGAGGACTGCTCTGCATGCTGGAGGCTCTCAGCACGGGCCAGCCAGGGGACCCCACTGCTATTGAACTCCATTGATTCAGCATCCCTGCAATGCATTTGTCACCTCTTACCCAGGTCTAGCTCTACCTGTGGGACATGTCCTCCCAGCTCACAATCCACGTTGGAGACTCAGGGTTGGTACACAAGGATACAGATCAACAGTTCAGCTGCCTCTGTTGAGGATGGGCTTGCAAAGCAGAACTCTGGCTGTGCTGAGAAAATTCAGGGTTAATTGAGCAGAAAGAGATGTAACAAACATGTTTAGGAAAGATCAAAAGAAAATGGCTGTGCTATTTTTTTATCTCTCTTCTAGAAACCTTCCCTGACTCACTATGTTTGTGTGGGTTTAAAAGCCACATCCTCTATTTTCACCACCCAAAACACCACCTCAGTGCCTGCTGTGGGGTGCCAGGGATGAGCTTCTGAGAGCTCCCTCTGATGGGAGGAGGATCAGACACTCAGACACTGTCAGAGCCTCATTGAGTGCCTTCCTTTGGGCACGCTGCAAAATCACATCACAGAACTGGTTTTGTAAAGCACAATACCAACTTTTCCATCGTCTTTTAATTTAGACCTTTCCCACACTGTGATTTTTTCATCTCCCCTTCTTTCTCCTTTTCCTCTCTCGCCCAGGTGTTGCACCCTGGTTTGTTCCCGGGTGTGGTCCATGACCCTGTAGGTCACAGACATCAGGCAAATGCATTCCTACAAACACCTCCAGCCACTGAAAGACATAAACTTTCCCAGCAGCCTGGCAGAGCTTGCCACGGGCCAGCAGGGTCAGCTGCTGGTTGCCACCCACAAATACTATTACAGCCCAAGAGGGTGAGCTCCAACCTGGATTTAGGTTTCTTTAGATGTCAGGAAGCCCGGATGAGGCTGTCAGCCCCCTGCCACCATGTGGAGCAGATCCCAGCACCTCTCACCTCCCCCGGGTCCCCCCTCCTGGCTACAGCTCCTGCAGGAGCCAGAGTGAAGGGGCTCCCTCCTGCCATGCCCGTGCAATTCTTGCTGTCAGCAGCAGATGGCCAAATCCTACCACACATACATAACATTTACATCCAAAAGGGCATATAATTGGGTAGAAATCGCCTTTCCTTGCCAGCATTTAGTTATAAAATGGCATATGTACAGTTGGCATTTACCTTTCTATATGCAACATTACTAAATGTGTGACAAATGGTGACACTCATTTCATTTCCCACTCCTGACATGCTTGCCAAAGTAAAGAGCCTTCAGCAATCAAGTAGTAGGATAAAGCCTTGTCCCAAACCACATAAACCTTATTTCTTATTTCAAATTTATTTTACAGTATAGAAAAAGCCCCCAAGGCCCAGACCCAGCTGCAGCAAAGCCCAGGTGGGCAGGTGGCAGAGCGAGAGGCATCTGGAATTTGAATGCAGAGTGTTTCATTAAACACATCAAAAGGCCCAGCGAGGGGTTGGGTTGGCAAAGGCACGGGTTCATGGTTTTAGCTGCTTTGAAGGAGAGCACACAAAGCTGTTCACTCAGTGTCTCACAAGGGTGGAGGGAGGGGCTTTACCGGCACGCTTTAGCATTGCACAATGTCCGAAAATAATCGATACGGGCACAAGTGCTAATGTGACAAACAGGAGCAAAAAGGCAAGGCATTACCTTTCCAGCACCACCTTGGGGCACGCCTGTGCAGACAGTCAGGCACACACTGAGCTGATTCAGCCAGGACACATGCCAGACACTGAAAACAAGGCTGGCATTGCAGAGGATTGGGAGCACAGACACCTCAGCACTGGATTCTCCATCATCTCTCGGGGACAATGGCAAAAACACACACCAGCGTTTCGCTGCTTTGGACAGGACTTTCCACTCTTTGGTGCTGCTATCTACCAGATCCATCTTTCCCAGCATTGTTTGGAAAACCAACTTAGTAACTGGCTTCACATCCTTTGCTGTACATCAGTTAAAGAAGACAAAGTGAGAGGGAAAAGTTCCATCGCCTGAGGATGCTTTAAAGGAATTTTCCTGAAATGTTGAGTTTCCAATAGCTCAGAAGTTGCCACTTAAAGTGATTAAAGATTACTCCAGGGTGCCAACCATAACCAAACCAAAATGCCTCTTTGTGTACTACTTGTGTAGCACTGGAATTTATTTTTCCTCAGACTGTTTGAGTCTGGAAAAGTCCTTGGTGTCACCATCAACTGCAGGAAATGCATGACTGCCCCATTCTCACATGCTACTTAATTTTTGGCTGACATTTACCAACCATGGCAGCCTATAACTCTCACTTATAGAGCATGTAGGATGGCTTTCTAAAAATGCATGATCTGGGGACCAAGCTGGCAAATAAGTCTGAATTGATATTTGATTTCTGCCTTTTATGCTAAATCAATAAGACTACAGGTATGCACAGAGGGCTTTCATGCTGAATGATAACTCTCACAGCTCTTATGCCTACCCATAGCCTAGGAGGTGTGAGAATATGCTCCAGATGGGATCCTGGGTGTAAAACACAGCAGCATAACCTACTCCAGACTAAACAGGGTGTGATATTCAGTGATCATTTGCCTTGAGCAGAAATCCAGCCTCTGGTTTGGATGCTGTTGGACTCCTCCTGTCAGCTTCTGACACACAGCAGAAACCCTTTCCTGCCATCAGTGTTCCAGCCCTGGTGCCTGACAGAGATCTGTCTCACAAGCAGCATGCTCCTGAAATAGCATCTGTCCTTGCAATAACACATCCCTCCCTGATAACCAGGCAGCTGGTTATCAAGGAGCTTCTAGACCTCCAGTCCCTCCCTCAGCTGCCCAGATCAAACAGTTTCCCATCCCAACAGTCCTCCCTGCACATCCTTGCTGCCTTCCTCTTCCCAGAACCTCCTTTGCCTGTGCTCAAAGCCCTGTGGCTCTGCATCACCACTCTCCAGCTTGGACACACTCCCTCCCATGTCTGGTCATACATGATGAGGGGATGCAAGTGCAGGAACAGGAGCTGCAGCATGTCCTGGAGGGTCTTGGGCAGACAGGAACAGGATGTGCCCCAAAAGGCACAGCCAGCCTCAGCCTAATTTTTCAGGTTTATCAGATTATGCTTACAATTGTGCATCAGCTTGGGCTCCTGCCATTTTGGAAACTGGCCCCTAAAAGTCCTGTGTGTGTATTGTATTTGTACCTGCAGTAACTCATTTCAGGATTTTCTTGCTTTAAAAGGAGCCTGTCAGGGCATGGAGACTTAAAAGAAATCTTTCTTCAGCTTATTGTATTTACAGACTTATCTGTAGCTCAGCAATTTGATTTGATCAATTTGAGCAGATACAGTTTAAGTACCAGAGTTTTGAATTCGAGAAAATAACTGCTTTTGTCCTCATTTTAACTGAGGGTATCACTGACTTTACAACAAACATAATTCCCCTCTCAGACACCAGCAATCCTGGTAGGCAGCTTTAGACACATGCAATTCTACATTATGTCAGAGAAAACAGATCATCTGAAAGTAAAACGGCTCACCAAAGAGTAAACAAAGCACCCTGCCAAGGTTTATTGCGCCGCGTTTCCTTGGCTGTGGATTCGGGACTTCCACAGGGGCATGTTTTGAGCCCCAGTCCCTTTTTTGACGCCTGTTCCCAAAGAGAGCACACCCAGCGGGAAGGGTTTGCTCGCCAGAGGGGTGAGCGCAGGGCAGGGCAGGGCACGCCAGAACCCCCGGGGGTTGTCACTGCACGCAGGGGACACCAGCCCCGGGGCAGAGCCCCGCACGCCGGGAGCTGCGAGGTTCCCCGGGAGGAAGCGCCGGGAAATCTCCGCACGTGTGCATTCTGCAGGCCCCTGCCCATCCTCATCACGCCAGCGCGGCGGCTGCTAGGCAACTCAAGCCGGCGAGGAGGCACTTTTGGGATAATGCTAAAAATAGTCCCCAGCAGGCGAGACAGCCGAGCAGCCGGAGCCGGTGACGCCAAGCTCTTATCGCTGTCCTCTGTGCCACTGCCCACAAGCGCCTTTGATGGCCGAGAGTTCCCCCGGGCCTCCCCAGGGATGGAGCGGGGCAGGGACCGGCCCTGCTGGCGGTCCCTGGCACGCCGCTGCCCTGGCTGCAGCCCCTGCCCCTGCCCCTGCCCAATCAGTGGCTCTTCCCTTCCCTGCCCACGGTGGATCCGTGCCTAACCGAGGAAGGAATGGAAAGAAGCCCCTGGGCAAATCTTGTGTTGAAAGGAGCAATTTGATTAAACCGACAAAATCATGCACGCCCTTGGAAATGACGAATGGCATCTACACAGTACAAACACGAGGCAGAGCGAAAATCTCCCTCTGTCTCTTCAGTCTGTTGTTCCCAGCAGCTGAAATCACTTTAGTACCTCATCTATACCAATCCCAGTGTGCCTCTCTCCTCATGCAGGGATGGCAGAGAGCATAAACCAGAACACAGGAAAAGGTGCCCATATACTTTCTGCAGCAGTGTTTGAAGTTCTAGGTGTGGAAGAGGGAGAAATGGCAGGAAGGATCCCTGTGTTTTACCTGTTTGGTAAAAGCACATCACAAGAGGGGAGCCTTCTCTCCACCAGCTCAGTCCTGCCCAAAGTGGGCCACTACACCTTTTTTGGGGAGGCACAGTGAAAAACCAGTCCAGTGAACTGATCCAGTGCAAGAATCACCCCACTTTATCCACTTCTCCTCTCTTTTGGCAGCAAGGTATTTCTGAAGCACACCCTTCCTCCATAACTGCAGCCCATCTCCAGCCCCCTTAACCACATCAGGGAAATTATCAGGATGAAAAAAACCCCCCAGCTCCCTTTCCCCAGGGGTATTTTGGCCCAGGTCTGCTCACTCAGAGCACCACGCTGGGCACCCTGAGCTCCAGCAGGGCTGAAGTGGGATGGAGGGAGTGTGCTTCTGCCAAGAGCTGTGGGCAGGAGGGGTTGGTTACTCACAGGCATTGAGCAACAGCCTCTTTCACCTCCTTGCAACACCAGCTGCAGGAACAGGAAAGTCCAGGCAAGTGCTACCCCATATTTGAGGATTACTTTGAATAATGCATCCAAGAGATGTGTTTAACTCCTTGAAATACCACTTTCTTTTAAAGCAGTGGCCCAAGATCTTGGGTAAGTTGTATCTAAAATTGCTTGAGTATAAAATCAGCAAAGAGCCCCCTGCTTCAAACCAGCAAAGGAGCACACCAACAATGAGCAGGGCTTGGTGACACCCACACAGGGATGCCCCTGGAAACTGGGACATGCTTAACTCAGTGTTCTTGGTAACCCAGGCAAGTTCCTTTACCACACTTTCTTCTGCCTCGTGTCTTTTTCTAAAAAAGCAGTACAAAGCCCTAGGCACCAGCCTTGCAAACTGATCCCACATCACTTCCCTTGGAGGTACTGGGGATGGTGTTTCTTCTTCTCCCCTTAAATTGCTGTTATGACCCCAGGGTGCAGCTCTTTTGGCAGGTGATGTTTCCACCTGCAGCCAGCACGCATGACATGGATCATCAGCTCCTTTGGTCACCCAAAAGAAGCCCCAGGAGAAGGGAGCAAGGTCTGATGAGCAGCAGGTGGCTCCCAGCTGGCACTGAACTGTTTGCTCTTTCCAGGACCTTCCTCCCAGCACACAAAAACACACTCAGATGGAGAAAGGGCGGAGCTACAAGCCAAATTTTGATGCTCATTGCAGAGAAAATGGTCTCTCTGCAGCTGGGCCATAAATTTCCCTGTGAGCATAAGGGGCATGTGTGTGCACATGTCTTCCAAATACCAATGTCATTTTCAGTGGGAGTAAAACCTAATTGATCTTTAACATGCAGCAGTTAATTTCAATGCCTTTTGTACAACAACACTACTAGTGAAACAAACTTCAGATTTTACTAAAATGAACACGTGTCAACATATTGGAGGCTCACAAACACCCAGTTGCAGACTCTGAATTATCCAGAAGCTTTCTGCTTCAGCACTTTTTACCCAATAATGATAGAAGTATCCCAGCTGTAAAGCCTGGTGCATCCTCGCTCTTTCTTGTTCTTGCCCTGAAGCTGAGGTTTCAGCATGTTTGGGAAGAGATTTCCAGGTGGGAAATACTGTACATGTCAGCCACACACGTGCAGCATTGGAAACCTCAAGGCAGCAGCTGCCACTAAACCTTTCCACAAACCCAAATGGAGACAGTTCAGCCAAAATAGGAGGTCTGTAAACATTTTTGAGCAGGCTTGTTGTGACTCTTCCTGACCATCCCTGCCACTCAAGCACAACTGGGAAAGTGGATCTGCCTGGGACCCTTGGATGCCTAGCCTGTGGCTGCAGACTGCCACAGCTTCACTTATATTTGCTGCTGCTCTTTACAGCTTTCTTTGAATGAATCATCACAAAAAAGCTGAGGGTTTGATACCTCACAGCTGTGAAGTATAAATGAAGACTTTTAGAAATATCTTGCACCATAAATGTATTTGTCTGTGCTGGTCTATATCTAGGTGATAAATGAAGACACTTGAAAGAGCTTCTTAATCTTTGAAAAGCAAACCAAAGCAAGTAATCCTTTCTAGTTTTATTATACCATCCATCCAATTTCCTTTGCTATGCTTCCAAAAGCATTGGTGGCAGATGGGCAGTCTACAAGTTGCAGCCTGGTTGGGTTTGCTGGTGGGGTTCATTGCAGGGCAAAGGCACTGGAACCACTGAACAATTATCCCCACTGTGCTGGCCTCAGACTTCAGCAGGTCTGCAAGCCTTCTTCCTCAAGGCCAACTTCAGACAAAATCTCCTACGAAACCAGAAAATCCAGACTGATTTAATGTATATAAATACCTCAAAGGCAGGCTCCAAGAGGATGGTGCCAGATTCTTCAGTGGTGCCCAGCGACAGGACAAGGAGCACTGACCACGAACTAAAACACAAGAAGTTTCACCTCAACATGAGGAAGAACTTCTTTACACTGAAGATGGCAGAGCACCATAGCAGGCTGCCCAGGGAGGTTGTGGACTCTCCCTCAATGGAGACCTTCAACACCCATCTGGATGCATTCCTGTGTGACCTGCTCCAGGTGACCGAGCCTTGACAGAGGGATTGGACTGGATGATCTCCAGAGATCCCTTCTAACCCCAAGTATTCCATGATTCTACTAGATACAGTTCTACAAGCCACTCCTCATCTCCTGGGAAATCTTTTTGCAGAGCTCTGGTGATTCTCACAAGTCCCAGGCATCCACACCAGTCTACAGCCACCCACACCTCTCTGAGGACCCAAACCCAGCCAACAAAGAAGATCTACCACCATCACAACCCCACAGTGAGGTGGGAGGATGTTACACAATCAAGAGCCTGTTGCTATGCTCCGTTTTCCCTCGAAGCTCCACCATGAAGCCTCTTCAATACTGGCTTTATGGCTCCATCAATCTTATTTAAACTTCAGTACAAATAAATTGCAGCACATTCAGAGTCCCATCACAGTGCTCTGACTCACCCAGTCCCAGCAGACATCCTATATTAAATTAGTTTTGGAATGTATTCAAAAGCAATTGTTTCAGCTTCTTCAGCTGAGAACTCTGCATGCTGTATGTTAGGGGAAAGCAGAGCAGGATGTCAGCCCCAGTCCCTTTGGGCCAGGTTCTGGGGTTTGACATGGCACTGGATTCCTCCTCTTGTTCCCAGCCTGGCTGCAGCCAGGGGTTACTGCTGTAGTCCTGTCTGGGACAATTTCCAGCGTGGGTCCCCACGGCTGCAGGGACACAGCCTGTCTCACCAAGCACCACAGCACGTGGAGGAACCTCTGCTAAGGCACCTGCAGCACCTCCTCCTCCTTCTTCTTCGTGGGGAGGACTCTTCACACTCTTTCCTTGCTTCAGCATGAAGTCCTCCCCACAGGAACAGTTCTCCATGAACTTCTCCAGTGTGAATCCCCCACAGGCTGCAGTCTTTCAGGACTTGCCTGCTCCAGTGTGGGTTTCCTGCGAGGTCACAAGTCCTGCCAGTAGTTCTGCTCCAGCCTGGGCTCCTCTCTCCACAGGTCATGTTCAGAGCCTGCTCCAGCCTGGGCTCCTCTCTCCACAGGTTGTGTTCAGAGCCTGCTCCAGCCTGGGCTCCTCTCTCCACAGGTCGTGTTCAGAGCCTGCTCCAGCCTGGGCTTCCCATGGGGTCCCAGCCTCCTTTGGGCACCCCCCTGCCAGACCTAAAGAGAAAGACTGGGAGTTGTGGTCTTAATCTGTCACAGTGTCCCCTTCAGAAAACCAAAGATGTACTCTTGAAAAAAATCAGTATTATCCAAGACATGTGGTCCTTTGTGACTGAAGTGCTGAGTCTGCTTCCAGTAGCAAAAAAAGTGTGCTTAAGCTGAATTACTTTTTCACTCACTGGCTGACAAGATAATGACCTGACACAGCTAATTAGCAAATTCCTGAGGTTGTTGTAACCCTCAGACCAGAAGCATTTCATAATTCAGCTGCTTGGTCTCCTCTGCCTCCTCTTAATTGTGTATCCTTATCTCCTTTGAGAAACAAATGGGAAACACCTTCCTGTTTAACTGCCTGTGCTCTGGAGTGGATCCCAATCAGTGCAGATGATTTAGATGCAGAAGTCTAATTAATCTAATCTTCTTGGTGATTGATTGATATCTGAGAGGCTGGTGTTCCAGGGAGAGTGGCTCCGGGGAGCGGTCAGTCAGGCTGATGTGCTGATAGCAGTGGTTATGCAGGCTCACGCTTTCCCCACCCCATGGCTCTGGGTGTAGCAGCAGCCCCGGCTGGGCGGGAGCAGCAGCTTTCAGCTCTGCTCCTTTAACTTCAGCCGCATTTCCATTCCAAAGCAAGAGGCTGAGTGTCTGTGGTGATAAGGACTTCCAAGGCAAAAGGTCATCTCTACTGTCCTTGAAAAGCTACTGAAATATTTACCTATGTAGCAAACTGAACTCGGCTTTCCCAGGTCCTGCCAGCATGTCTCATTTTCTGGTTTTGTTGGTGTTAGGGGCTGTACCTGCAAGGGCCACAGGTCAGCTCCAGCCATGGGCTGACCTTTTCCTAAGATGTGCTGATCAAGCCTAGAATATGACAAGTACTGAGGCTTTTCTGCTTCCTTTCTAAATCTTATCAAGCTGCTCAGCAAAAGCTGCTCTGTGGCATCCATGTCCTGCAGCTTTCCTGGATAAATCAGGTATTCTCCAGTCACTGGCCACATGTATGCTCAGATGTGGAAGAGAGGGCTCATACAGTGCCTGCAGCCCTGGCACTGTCCCAGGATGCCCACTCTGTCCTGTCAAGCACTGTGTTGGTCCTCCTGCCAGGAGGTTTTTGGGTGGGCAGTGAGCCTTGGGCATTCATCATGGAATCGTAGAACAATTTAGGCTAGAAAAGATCTTTAAGACCATTTAAGCCAACTGTTAACCCAGCACTGCCAAGTTCCTCGCTGAGCTCTGTCCCTAAGTGCCACATCTACATGTCTTTTCAATATCTCTGTGGATGGGGACTCCACATTCAGATGAGGAAGGGGTATGACCCCACCAGGCTTGACCAGCTCTGTGCAAGTGGGTGCATGCAGGGTGTTCCAGACATGGATCTGGAGACATGCCAGGACACATCTTGAGTCCATGTGGGCCAGGGCACCCCAGTGCCAGACTCCCCTCTCCTCACCAATTTTCCAGTCTCCGTGAGGCAGGCACTCAGCTGCACGGGCCCAAAGGGTGCTGGCATAGCTCAGCTGGGCCTGACCCTGCTCCACGTGCACCCTCACTGAGCTGGGGCAGGGAGGTGAAACGCTGGCTTTGCACTCACAGGGATGCTCTGGCAGCGCTGTGGTGGCACAGGGGTGGCCAGAGTGCAGGTGGTGCAGGGCAGGTTCAAAGCAGACCTTTGCTTTGCTTCCTCTTGCAGGCTTCTGGTATCACTCTCACAACAGTGCCACAACACTCAGACCCTCAGGGGCTGCCTCTGTGGGACTGGCCAGGCAGGAGCACTGGGCCACCCATCTCATGGCTCATCTTCCATGGCTTCCACTCAAGCAGATCTTCCACAGCCTCCCATCCCAGCACAGGAGCAGGGCACTGCTCCTTTTGGTATTGAGAGTAAAATTTAGGATGTCTGGCTTCTGAAACCGTGTTTCCATGGAGTGATCATGGTTTTGGTGCTGGGGGTGGCTGGGATCAGTCCTGCTCCTGCCAGCAGCAGAGGAAAGCAGCAGGTTTTGGCAGCCTGCACTCTGAGGCGCTGCGAGCACCGTGGCAGCCGATGCCGTCTGCCGTGATGACTCACTGCTGTTGATTCGGGCAGAGGCAAGAAAAACAGCCTGAATTGCACCAATTTAACATTCTTATTCTCAGCGATGGGTTATTAGCTCGGAGCTGGTCCCTATCCCATGCTCCCCCCCACCTCCTTTCAGTGCAGCATCACTGAAATTTATTTTTCAGTATTGGAAAAGTGATTTATTGAGAGCCTTATATTTGGGAAACCAGCTTACATCACTACCATAGACATACATACAAATGGATCACATCTGCACCAACAAAATACCTAGCACAGTTTGACTTGATAATCTCTCCTGGCAATTTCTTTTTTTTTTTTTAATGGCTGCTCAAACGTTGGCTTTATCACTGTGAGAAGGATAGGAGGAACCTGTAGAGCACATGTTCATGATAGCTGGTCAGGACGACTGTCACTGGGCTGTTCTCCCAAAATTATCCATCCCAAAAGAGAGTTTAACTCAGGGTGAACCCCCAGGAGGTGTTTTAGCCCTGCTGCAGCTGCAGCCAAACCACTGGTGGAGCTGAACCAAGTGCCAGTGGTGGGTGCTTCCTCACTGGAGAAGGGATCACACAGCACAAACCAACCCAGGGGGGTTCAGAACACACCACTGCAGTGTGGGTGGCAGCTCAGCTGCAGCCTGGCGTGGGAAGTGAGCTGTCAGGTTGCATTTCCTACATCCACCCTCAGCAGCCACAACTACTCACTTATATTTTTCCAATAATTTCCATTTTCTCTTTTCCTTTTCAAAGGACCACAGATGAGCTGTATGGTCTCACACAAATGAAAAATAAGGGCTCTTATTCCAACAAATAACCTGGGATGGATGGATGGACTGAGTCATGCTTAGCTGTGGATGGGGGTCACCAGAGAGGGATCAGACATTCTCATTTCTGAAACCTGTTGTGCCTGGTGATAGCAGTTACCATTCAATCCTGGGCCACACACAGACTAAACACTGTATATAAAATAGAATGCTCCCTTGTTTGCTGCTTGTAAGCTCCATTTTTAAGGCCAGGAGAGGGCTCATTACGTGGCTCTGGATATTGCAACGTGCCCCTGAAGCGAACAGGTGGGCCTGAGACTTTCCATTACTTTCAGTAGATAATTTTCAAATTTACAGAAAATCTTTATCTATGTTGGGTTGAAACACTAAAAACAGCCCCTTGAGTATGCTGTTTGGAAGAAAGAGCTGCTGGTGTCCCCCTGCACGATGTGGTCCCTTGGATGCTCAGCTTGGGCTGCCAGGTGCCACCACGGTGACACCGCAGGCGGCGACCAGGGCTCTCCCCTCGCTACTTTCCACAGGGTAAAGGGAATAGTGGTAAAAACACAAGGACAGAAGAGCAGTGCCTAAGGGACATTTTCCCCGGCAATGCGAGTTGCACGAAGCCGCTGTGAGCCGGCTGCGCCTCGCGGTTTGCAGAGCCAAGAGATGGCAGCACGCTCTCACGGATGTGCCGCTGGAGAGGCTCCCTGCGAACGGGACACGCT
>VXBQ01002372.1:831523-841804 GCA_013400175.1 Phainopepla nitens
CTGGGCACGGCCAGCCCCTGGGGACACCGGGCTGTGCTGTCCCCTGCCATGGGCCAGGCTGGGCACGGCCAGCCCCTGGGGACACCGGGCTGTGCTGTCCCCTGCCATGGGCCAGGCTGGGCACGGCCAGCCCCTGGGGACACCGGGCTGTGCTGTCCCCTGCCATGGGCCAGCCTGGGCACGGCCAGCCCCTGGGGACACCGGGCTGTGCTGTCCCCTGCCATGGGCCAGGCTGGGCACAGCCAGCCCCTGGGGACACCGGGCTGTGCTGTCCCCTGCCATGGGCCAGCCTGGGTACGGCCAGCCCCTGGGGACACCGGGCTGTGCTGTCCCCGCTCGCTGTGCCAGGACCCAGCTCCAGCACGGGACAGGACCACACCTCAGCACTGGTGTGGAGCTCATCAGACGTGTCCTGCACCACACCTGGCTCTTCAAACCCTTTTCTGCCACAGACCACATCAACTTCATCCAGCTTGCTGCATCCAAGAACTTTCTTTTTAAACAGCTGGTTTCTTTACTTACTGTTATCATCCATACATAATTTATTACTTTCAGGTGAAACAAAAGCCTCTAGAAGATACATCCAATGCTGAATCCAGAACTGAAAACTACACAAATGGCTAACTTCCCATATAAATATATGAATAGTGTGTATATTAATTTTGAAAATCCAATAAAAATAATATAGT
Source organism: Phainopepla nitens (assembly GCA_013400175.1). NCBI lineage: Eukaryota > Metazoa > Chordata > Aves > Passeriformes > Bombycillidae > Phainopepla > Phainopepla nitens. The sequence continues at coordinate 832,213 of VXBQ01002372.1, forward strand.
TTCATTTCTATGTATTATCCATTTCTATAAAAACACAAAATCAGGGAAGACAGCACTTTCTTATTTTAGAAACTTGCTCCAGCACACACATTCCACTTACAACACCATTATTACCCCCACCAAATTTTCCAGTTTCTCTCCAAGTGGAAACATATCCTGGCTGAAAGCTCCACTGCCATCTGAGGAAGCAGTTCCAAGCTCCCAGTGGAGTCTCAGCTACCGACCTCAATTGCATCCAGTGCAATCACTCTGGAAAATCTTCGTTTTGGAGTGTTGTTTCTAAGATGGTGGCATCAAGGGGAACCAGACAATTTTATGACAATACTTTAGTCAACTTTGCAGGCAGCAGCTGAGATGGGTCAGACCCCGTGGCTTTGCCAGAGCAGGGACAAAAAGGACTCATGGAGAGGGCAAAGGGCCCCTCTGGGGACTGCTCAGCACAGGGCTGCCTGCAAAGCCACCTGGATGCAGGGCTGGAGGATCTGCGTTCACACCCCGGGGATTTATTTCACACTGGATTTATTGTGTCTGCCTGGGTCCAGCAGTGCCCTTGGAGCTGTGTCCCCTGCTGAAGGAGAAGCCTGTCTTTCCCTCAATAGCACTGCTTTTCCCTTGGACCCTGGCACCAACACAGCTCCACTTACACCCAAACCCTGCAAATCCACCCTCGTCCAAGAAGAGTGTCCCATCTCCACACTGAGCAGCTCAAACAAGGCAAGGCACACAGCAGCTGCCACAACCACACACACCTGCCCAAAAATGATTCATCTGGGGCACAGGAGTACTTCTGTGGTGCCAGTGCAGCAGAGGACATCAGCAAGGAGTTAGGGAGAAAACATCATCTCGCTGGGAACCAGGGCTGCAGCAAACACTGCGAGCTGCCCCCAGCCAGGACCGGGTTGTGAGGGTGGGCTGACCCCCAGCCAGGGTGTGTCAGCCCCTCACTGCCCTGCAGCTGATTCAGTCCCCTCGAAGCAGCCAGGGCCAAACCTGCCAGCTCAGGGATGCTGCTGGGCCGTGGGGCACTGGCTGGCCCCTCACACCCTCCACGGGGACGCTGTGTCTGCTGGGGCCAGGTGAAGGGCAGGGTGAGCACACTGGCTGCCCCACACACCCCAAAAAACAGTCAGGGCTGATAAAATAAACTTCCCTAGGCAGCTGCTTCCCCCCAACACATCTTTGTAATACAGAGCACGCTGGGGAAAAAACAACTTCTTTCACATGAAACCCCAAGTCCCCAGGGAATCGCTGCTACTCCAGTGCAAGAAAGACAGCGGAGCCTCCACCTGCTGTTTGCCGTTTATTTTAGCAGAGAGAAAAATCACATGGACAAGAGGCATTTTGCATAACTTAACAGAAAATAACGCTTTTCCTCCACTCTTTGCAGATCAACAGGCAAAAGCATTTCCTACAAACGGCTATTTTTGGGTGCTAACAGTCTGGTGTATTGGTAAAATCACGGGCTTCCTCTCACACACTGTGATAGTTGATCTGAAATCCAAAGCCAGACTCGGGCTCGGGGGCTCCTTTGCTGTTTGAATGTTGAGTGTTGTCACTGCTGAGTGCCAGGTTCATCCCCACCATACTCCCAGGAGGGATTCTGCAGCCAGGGGCTGGCTGGGGATCCAAGCAGCTCCATGACTCTCCTAACCCATGCCATCTCCTCACTGCTCTTCCCTGGCACAGCTGGAGAGGTGACCCAGAATGAAGGGGGGTGTGGGCAGCACCAGCAGCCTCAGTCCAGGGCCAGAGAAGGGATCTTGCAGACGAAGGGGAAGGCTCTGCCACAGGCGTTGTCGTTCCAGGAGCGCAGTGCTGCCCTCCAAAGAAAACAAGGCATTAGCTGAAAAAAGGCAAAAGGAGGGAACCGTGCACTGCCCTTGGGACCAGGACCTCCTGCCATTGTGGGAGGCTTTCCCTGGATGTGCTCCCATTTGTACCATTCACAGTCATGCTTCCTCCCAGCATCTTCATCTGGGGGATGTCAGAGGGGAGGCAGGGCCCCAGCTTGGACTTGGTAGTGGAGAGGCAGCTGCAAACACTGTCCTGTTCCCCCAGAATTATCCAGAGGATACTGGACANCATTATCCAGAGGATACTGGACAGGACATTCAGGTACATCTTTGGGGGCCTGGGCACACTTAGCTGGTCTCACGGGCAGTGGGATTTTTGGACAGGCAGGGTCTTGTCCCACTTCAGCAAGATGTCCCAGCCCAAGCATGGGAGAGAAAAGCTGGCAAACCAATGACTGTTCCACAGGTTTCTCATGTGGGAGGGGAAATAGGAAAATCTGACCTTTGACTAAATTTGGTAATTTTTCAAGGCAGCTGATGCTCCTGTCCTGCTGCTACTATGGGAGAGGGAGATGGGCTGGGAGCAGAGGGAAAACGAGCATGTATGCATGTACATACATGGTGAAAGGGAAAAAAAAAAAAAAGGAAATAATACTAAAAAATTAAAATGCAAATTCTCTGCCTGCCAGCAACCTGCTCAGAAAAGCAGGAGCCAGGGTGGATTGAATTCATTGACACACAAATAACACCGAAGTGCCCTGGGTGCTCACCGCTGCTGTGCCTGTACCAGATCTGCACGCAGTCCTCCTCCTCCGGGATGGAGTGGATCCCATCGTCAGGCTGGCTGCCATCCCAGTAGTGGTAGTCGTAGGAGGAGCCATCTGTCCACTCAAAGTGACCCTCCTGACACGAGGCCAGAGGAGAAAGGCCGTCAGCACAGAGCTGTGACTGCAGAGGGTGGGAGGACCCCTCCCGTGTAGGGCCCACCCCCATCCCCAGTGCCACACAGCCCAGGGACAGGGACAGCCACCACTCAGCAAAGTCCAAACAGCACGTTTGGGTTTTACCGCTGGAAGCTTGCCAAGAACAGCCCCAGGTTTTGCAGTGTTCTCACCAGGGAAAGCCCAGAAATTAAATCTATATATTTTTTAACACCCCCACCCAGTTCCGTATTCCTTTTCATTTTCCATTCCTTTTTCAGTATCTACAAAAAATTTGCTGACATGAGACTGTTCTCCTGATGGTCTCCATTTTAGTTTCTATCATATTAGACCATATATTTCCAACATGTCAGCTTTCAAAAGTCACAGAGTATCACAAGAGAGCAGTGGAACATGGTGATTTTTGACACTGAAGACCTTTTCAGTTTATTTGCTCTTCTTGGACCAGCAGTACAATACTCTTTCTATTAATCCAGTAATAAAATGTGATATGAGTTATTATTGATTAATCTATTAATTCTAGTAACATTTCTCTTTCAAAAGCTAACTGGAATGGGTGAAATAAGAAGTTTCTTTACGTGCTGCGCCACAGACTCTATGCCACCTCGTGATTTAAGGGGCAAAGAAGAAAACCAAGTGGCTTTCCAGGAGGAAAATGCAGAGAGGTGAATTTTTCAAAGCCGTTTCCCACACGATTACAGGGAGCTCCCACCTGCCGGAGGTCGTTGAGTCCTGTCCAGATGTCGGTGGGGATGCCGGGCACACGGCTGTTCACCAGGTCGTACACAAAGACGTTTTCTTCCCAGCTGGCAAAACAGAGCAATTCGGGGCAATCAAGAGGGTGTGTGAGCAAATGGTCAGGGTGTCCCCAAGCATTCACCCTACCACAGGACCCGTGGGCAAATGGGTCCCCTGCTTCTTACTGCTGTTGGTTACTTTCTCAGGTCTGTGCAAGAGGAGCATAGAGTCGGTGAGAGCTGGGGGAGAGGGAATAGGGAAAAAAGCCTGTGTAATTGTGTTGTACTTCTATCCCTTTTTCAAGAGTGAAAAACACATTTTGGGGAAATTTAGCAGATACTACGCCAGTTTTCCTGCCAGTCCAGGAAAAGGCATTAATTTTCTCTATTGTCTTTGTGTGACCTCGACTGGGCCGCTGCTGCAGAGGGATGTCTAGGCTGGAACATGAGCCTGCAGCTGACAGAGGCTGTGATGTGGGAATGGGACTTTGCCCCCAGTCTCCTTCCTGCCCAGGCTGTGTCAGCATGGGATGATGTTTTTGCACACCTCACCTGTGGATGGAGGCCAGCTTGGCTGATCTGATGCCGATGGAGAACTCGGCACAGTAGAGGTCGGCTTCAGCCCAGGTTTTGTTGATGGGGAAGTACCGGTAGCAGTGCCCTTCGTACTCCGTCCAGAAGAGTGGGCAGGAGTAGGCATGGACAGGCTCAGGCATGGCTGGGGACAGAGCAGAGGACATCCAGCAGCTGGTGCTGAGACAGCTTGGCCAGGAAGATGAACAGGTGGTAGAGGCTGAAGTGCCCAGCCCTGCTCTCCCACCTCACCCAGGCAAATAACCACCAAACACACAAACACATGCAGGGAAAAGCCAACTGCTGCAGGAGCTGTGTAAAAGTTTGCAAAAGTCAAAACACATTTTAAGCAAGTTGCAGGTTTCTCAGTTTCAGCATCTGTCTAAATCAGAAGGGACATTCCAAGCTAGCCTGACATCATTTTAGGTAGAGGATGCTTAAAATAAAGGCACTGACATTTGCTATGGGAAAACCGAGATAAGGGTTCCTCTCGCCTCTGCTGGCACCACTGGAGCCACTGTGCTGGGACAGGAGCTGACAGCCAGGGCTGCGGGGTCATGGCCGTGTTCTGCCCTCCTGCAAGGACAGCCTGCACCTCCTCCCTGCAAGGAAAGCCCCATGCCCTGTCCCTGGGCCAGGATGCAGCCGTGCACGTAGGCACTGGATCCCAGCCCCAGGAATAGCCGGCGAGGCGCGTGCCGCCGGGAGCGGTGCCAGCCTATCTGCCTCCCAGCCACAGATAACAGCCAGGGCCACAGAGCTGCTCCTCCTCCCCTGTCCCTTCCCAGCAAAGTGGGGAAGTTGCCCCAAAAGAGGCCACTGTGGGGGCAGGATGTCCTTTTGGAGCCTTTGTAGTTGCCGCTGTCTAACCACAGCGGTGGCATTAACACGTGCTCCCTCCTCCTCTGTGTTCTGCTCCCATGCAGCACTCGGGACCCTCCACTCTTGGGGCACGTAGACTTACCTCTCTTAGCTGCTGGTTTGTGAATGTGGGGGAATTGCCAGCTCCCCCTGAGCCAGTCCCCACATCCCAGGGAGTCGTGGTCTGGGGTCAGAGCTGCTGTTGAAGCGAGTGGAGATGTGGGCAGGGTGGGCGTGCAGGGGGTAGATCAGGTGAGGGCAGATGTCAGATGCCATCAGACTATCCAAGCAGGCAACAGACTCTAGCCCAGAGGGGTCAGGGTGGTGCCTCCTGTACTGAGGGGCCAGGGGAATGGCTTTCCCCGAGGGTGGGGAGAGCAAAACCCTGCCAGCAGCAGCAAGGGATGTGGCCGTGGCAAGGGAAGCAACAGTGTGGAGAAAAAGAGAGGTGAGTCCAAAGCAGCCGTGTGAGAATTCATAGAGCCAAACCCTTCCCTGTGCCAGTGCTGGCAGCTCTGGGTGACAATTTCATCTTTCAGCAGCTCTTTCCACATGGGGATCTCCGAGTGTTCTACAAACAGCCACTCCCCTGTCATACCCCCCTACCAGATGACAAACCACAAATGCAAAGAGTCTTCTTTTCCTCTTGAGCAAGGCCAAGTCTACTGCCAAGCCCTGTGGGGCTGTCACCCCTTCCACCTGCCTTGGGTCCTCCAGCCATCCCTCCACTGGGGGCAGCTCTGCACCCTACAGCAACAAACCCTTGAGGGGCTCAAGGGGCTCTCCCATCCTCATCAGCACTAACTGTGGGCTGTGGAAGAAAAAAGATAAGGCCTGCTGGGCTGGAAGAGCAAAATAGCTTCTGGGGAGTGTGGGTGAGATAAAGAGAGCTCAGCAGCGATGCAGAGTTCAGTTCTCCGATTCACACCCAGCCATAATTGCACTGGGGAAAACCTTAGAACAGCCCCAGGAGATGAAAATTACTTCACTGTAGCAATAGAGCAGGACCAGTAACTCAGAAAGCTGATGTGAGTCCTGGGAGCCAAGCCCTCCTCCTCTCATGACAGTGGCCAGGGTTCCCCATCTCCACCAAAACTGAAGCAGAAGAAGGGTCAAACCTTCACGATGAGGCTTCAGCTTTATCACCAGCTCATAGGTGAGGCACATACTCCCATTCAGGACAGGGCTGGCACCTGGTCCTGGCTGGCAGAGACTCGAGGTTTGCTGTTCCTGCCTGCTGACGACAGCCCAGAGGTCTGTGCCAGACAAGGCACCACCAGCTGTCCCAGCAACTGGGATTTTATGATAGTGCCTTGACAAAATCCTCACCTCTGGCAGCGTGGTGGCAAAATTCACAGGGCTTAACCCAGCAGCATCCCCAGCAAATGGAGCCTTCACTCCCAAGTGCTAATTGCAGTGGGCGTCCCACTGTCCTGGCTCACAGCCAGCCCATGGGCACCCCAATTGCCAGGGAAAATCACCCTCGTGTTTGTTCAGAGCAGCTGAAACCAAGTCAAGAATTGAGACAGTCCTTCTTTGTTATTCCATACTGGTTCCCATTAGGTAGCATTAATTTGACGAGCTTCAGTGAACCAGAGGTGCCTGAAGGAATTTAAGGTTAAATGTACCAAAAAGGAAAATATGGGAGGTCAGCTTTTAATTAGCATCTTTTCTGTTAGGTCAGGATCACAGGCTTTGGCTGTCTCTTTGGAGAAGAACTCCTGGTCCCAGTTTTTCAGGCAAGAACAATTAGGGGAGCTGCTTTATTTGAAATATTTGTAGCAGAAAGACCATAGGAAATCTGGTATAGGGTTGTCTATAGGGTATAGGGGCCTACTCATGGCTCTACAGGAAAGCCTTACAACCCAAGCCAGCAGCTGTGTGTGGTATTTTGATCTAGAAGGTGACAGGGGAAGCATTTGGGGGCTTTTTAGACCTGATCCTCACTTCTAAGCACACCAGCAAAACATCAGCTCCTCCACACAGGGCAGGATCAGCACAGCCAGTGCTTGCAGCAGGGGGGGTCCTGCCAACCCCAAGTCAGTCCATCCATTTGTCCCCAAATTCTTGGTAAAAAATGATGGCAAGAATCCTTTCTCCCTTTTTTTTTATTTACAATGCATCAGTTTTAAGGGCAGGACCATGTTTTAAAGCAGCACCAGCAAAATAGATGTCCAGACTTGGCTGAGGATAAGATTCAGATCAAGCAGCTGTTACTAACTCAAAAAAAGCTGGAAAACAAATATTTGGGGTCAGAAATAAAGTTTTGTGCTCTATGCATTTGTGTCAGTGCCAAATTAGAGCCTTTTTATTTATTTACTAGCTGAGCCCCGCTGTAGAACTACCTGGAAAATCACTTATCAAAATCTTACAAAATTTTGGCACTGCTCTGCCAAAAAAGTTTCACCTCCCCAGCTGACCTATTTCCAACTAGAAATAATTAACTAGGAAAATCCTAGCCAGTTTCACATGGGTTTGTCTTCATTTCAGGATGCTACTGGAAAAAAACCCTACCACTAGCTGCATGGCTCCCCTGGACTCAGCTGGTGAAAAGTAGGTTTGCTCCTGGAAACTTCATCCCAAGGAGAAATGCTGCCTCACTTCCAGGGATCTGCAGGTTTGAGATATGAAATCTGAGGCTAGGACAAGGCTGGCAAGAGATGCCGAGGCAAGGAAGACTCCAGAGGAGCTGCAGCTCCATCAAGGGGTTTTGGACAGCAGACCACCTCAGATCAGTGCTGGCAGCAGATGCTCTCTTCTTGTTGCAGAGAATCAAAGAACTCCATTTCATCAACAGCTGACAGCTTTCCTCAAAACTTAGAGGTGCTAGGAGACACCCCCCTTGGCACAGCTATAGGCTAATGCTGCCATCTGACCTGAAAAGGCAAGTGAACCTCTTCAGCTCTTGGCAAGCACTTGGGTTTGGAGAGTGTCCATCCACGCCCGAGAGGCTCGTCTGAAATTATCGTCAGCAGAGAAGAGCTGAGGAGATCCCTGCCAGGTGAAGTCTGGGTCCTTCCCGGGGCAGACCCCCTCCACCAGGGTCCAGGGGCTGTGGTGGTGAGATGAGGGGTGGGCAGTGGTCCCAGCTGCAGAGCAGGGGCTCAGGAGCAGTACCCTGGTGCTCACCAGCACCGAATCACCTCTCACCAGCTCAGGGGAGGTGAGGGGGGAGGGCCAGCAGCAGGGCTTTACCCAGCCTTGGCTGGAGCTGTGGGGAGTTTCAGGGGATGGGTGAGACAACAGGGCTGGGACAGGGGACCCCAAGAACCCACCCCCAGGATGACTTCAGCAGAAGCTGCCTGTGGCTAAGCTGGGGGTGCCAGCTGAGCCAGCTGTCCATCCCACCACATCCTCTTTATTGAGTAAACCTACAGAACAAGCATTTAAACAGGGGGTTGGAGGGCAGGAGCATGTGGCAGGGACTAAGACAGTGCTGTTGTGTTGTGTGATGTTGGGATGCCTCAACTCACCCATGCCTTTAGAAGCAAGTCCTTAAGCCCTGACATTATAGTCACCATGGGCAAACAATGCCACCTTCATGTTACTTGCAATATTTGTTTTTCATTAACAGATGAAAGAGTCTCGAACTGAGCATCCACCTTCAAAGGGGAGGGACCTTGGGCTCAGTATCTGGGGCTGGAATGGAGCTGCAGGGGATGGTATGTCCATTGATGGACAGGAATCTCATAACAGGGCAATATTTTACACACCCTGAAGTGTCTTTAAGGCACATGTCACAAATCTTCAAGTAAAATACTAAACATCAGTGGGAGCACATTGGGAGGGACATCCTCTCACATCGAGGGCTTTTCTTTTTAAGATTTTTAATGAAACCAAGCTGGTTTCACAGCTTCAAATCCTCTGCCAGGTATGTTTGGAGTTGTGAGGCTACAGGCAATACCGGCAGCAACGCTCCTGCAGCTGGCACTAACAGATAGAAGTTATCTTGCAGGGTTTTTTTCCCTCCTTAATTAGTTTTGGCAAAGTTCCCACGGATTAGGCGTCTGGCAGGAAAGCCAGGCTTGTATCGATCCCTTTTCTCACGATCTCACCAAACAGCACTTAAGGAGCTCCTTTTCACTCACAGTCCAACAAACCCAGCAGGGTTCAAACAAACTCGGTGCAGCAACTCTCACTGGCACCGACACCGTGAAAAGTTCGGAAGAAACCTGACATACAGCAGTCAGCAGCAGCTCGGAGCAACGAAGGGGAAAAGGGGAGAATCCCGGATTTGTTTCACAGGCAGTAAGTGTGAATAAACGAGGAGCCCTGGCAGCCTGTCCTGTGTGCCTCGGGCAGTGATTGCTGCCGTCGGACCCACGGCAGCGCGCCTTGGCAAAGGCCGAAGAGCACAGAAACACAGCCTGCCCAGAGACCTTTGGCATCCCGAAACAAGGACCGGGGCAGCCCTCGGCACGTCCCCATGATGAAGAAGAAAGCTGATTTCAAAGGCAGGGATTTCTGGAGCAGGGGGAAGGCAGCTGCCAGCCCTGCGGGAGGCACACACGCTCCTTCCCCGTCGCCCCCGCGGCCGAGCAAACCCCCGGGGGCAGCGCCGGGCACTCACCTTGGCTGATCTTGATGTTGGTCTGGGGGAAGGCCTGCGCGGCCAGCAGGGCGGCGGCCAGCAGCGCGCACAGCGCCCGCCCGCTGCCCATGGCCGGAGCGCCGCGCTCCGCTCCCG
>VXBQ01002372.1:842604-879818 GCA_013400175.1 Phainopepla nitens
GGGTGGGATTTGTTGTTTCCCTGTGTTTGGTTTGGGATTCTTTTCCCAGAGCAAGGCAATGCGCTGAGAAACTTAAACAGCCTGGAAGAAGGAACCCCCCAGCTGTGCCCGGGGCTCCAAGGCTATTTCAGGAATTCACTCTCTGCCCATCTGCCAGGTCCGTGCTGGGTCCGTGCCGTCATGTAACAGCAGAAAATCTGATGTGATACAGGAGTCTGTACCAATATAATCGAGTATGTCTCCTTCCTGTGGTCAACATTTGTTAGACATAAACTTCAGATTTTTAAAAACACTGTATTAAATCCTTCTCTAACTGTTGCACTCATAGGGGAAATAGTACAGGCACAAATACTATACAGTTTTGTGGCCCTGTTCAATTTCCAATTTACGCCTTAAATCAGCATTGAAGGAACTGCTTAGGAACACTCTCAATGCTGTTCCCTGTTTATTCTTAGCTACAGATTAAAATTTTCAGCATTTTTGACCCATTTTTAGAGATTCAAATATAAACAATTTGGGGTGACACCAAGCTTTCAGTACAGTAAAGCATCCAGACTTACTCCAGAGGCAGTAATTCATTCAATCAACTTTTCTATATTAAGTTTTCTTCGTATTAAATAAAGCTTTTTAAGAACACCTCCCCCGTTCGATACATTGATCTAAAATTATCTGGCTCAAGGAAAAGCCTACTGCTACAGCAGAGCACTAAAAATCAAGGAATTTGGATTATTAGAAGTTAAGGCATGCCTCTTCCCTTCTTTCCTGTATACCATCCTCAGATAAAGCCAGTGTTATAAACAACTTTTAGCAAACTGTGTAAGAAAAATCTTTGTTTCGAGCATATTGCTCTACTCCCAAAGCACAAATATTCATGTTTGAAGAGGGAGCAGAAATCCTGAATGATTTTTATCCTGCTTTCTAACAGCCAGACTCACGGCAGCAGCGTCCCCCAGCGCAGTCGGAGCTCTGAGCCCCCCTGTGCTGCCCCTGAGCCTGGCACAGCATCCCCCTGTGCTGCCCCTGAGCCTGGCACAGCATCCCCTGTGCTGCCCCTGAGCCCCAGCCCTGAGCCTGGCACAGCAGCCCCCTGTGCTGCCCCTGAGCCTGGCACAGCAGCCCCCCGTGCTGCCCCTGAGCCCCAGCCCTGAGCCTGGCACAGCAGCTGGGCACCAGCTTTGCTGCCAGCACTGGGACAGCACAAGCACGTCGTGCACGCAGTGCCAGCTGGAGCTGCAGCTGCACTTTGGGTTACCTTCCAGCTTCACCGAACACGAGATGTGCTTCACGTGCTGGCTGCTGACCCAGGAGCACGGCCACAATTCATCCCTCCTGCTCCTCTCCCTGCCACGCTGTTCTGTGTGCTCTGCAGGCCAGGAGCTCCCCAGTATGCTTCTGTCCTGCTCTTACTGACCTTCCCTCTGGGCACCCTCAGCAATTTCTGGCATCCTGTGTACATGACTGTTCCTCCCTGTGGAACAGACACCTCATGGCTTCAAGGACAGACTCAGGCAAGATTACCTTCTGTTTACATTTCATCCCCAGTGCTGAGCATGTGTCTGCTCTCATGGATGTCCTGAGCTCATTCTGCTGTCCACAGGCCCCACATGGAAGAAAATTAATGTCAACCATGGTAACTGCTGAAGCCACAGTTCCTTCCCTGAGCTTTCGTGAGTTACAGGGAGAGATCAGCCTCCCACAGCACATTTGCCCAGGACTGCCCGTGGGGTCCCTCTCCACTGCGATATTTTGATGAGACAAACCAGGAGGAAGCCAGAGAACAGAGATTTGCCATCAGTTTCACTACAGGACAGGGAAGAAATTTCACAGAGAGGCAGGTTAGACTTGATACCCAGCATCCACAGCGTGCTCAGAAAGAGGATGGCCCTGGACAGCCCTGCAGGCACCACTGCTGCATGCTGCTAACACAGAGCAGCTGTGCTGGAGAGCAGCAGGGAGCCAGGTGCCACCAGCAAAGTGCTGAAGGGATGCTGATAGCAGAGCTACAACACAGACCTGCCCTGGAGCAGGAACACCTGGACAGCAGCAGGGATTACAGACCCACACACCTACACCTGCCAAAGCAAGCACTGAGCTTTTTTGGTTACGTTGGGTTTTGTTTTGCTTTTTAAGACTCACCTGTCCCTAGCTGAAGCAGCTGAATAACAAACAGGCGTGAAATAGGCATATGTGTTGTTTTTCCCTTTTTAAAAATCAAAGTATTAAAAGCACTGGAGGTACTGGGGTTTCATTTGGGGCTTCATTTAATGAATAGAGAAGGGAGATTAGTGCTGCCCATCCTGCCATGTGCCATCTCTGGAGCCTGACACTTCCAAGCCCCAGGCTGTTATGTGGGCTCTGGCTGGGAACCACCACGGCCACACCAAAGCACCCAGCTTGCTCTACAGACCGACCTCCATCAGCAGGTGCCCAGTTTCTCTCAAACTGCTCCCAGTTCATCTGCAGTGAGTAACAATGGGGTAACTGCCAACATTTTGGCTTTTTTTTCTACCACAACTGAAGGAGCTCAACATAAAGGTGAATTCAACAAGCGGCACCCCCAATCTCTGTGGCACAATTAAATAGAATTTTATTTTCAATAAATATACAATCTGCATCATACCAGACAATACGCTGTGGAAAAATAAAATGTACAGAAGCAACCAACAGGACAGCTTGACCATAGCTAAGTTCACTTGGTGACCTGAAGAACTACCTGGGTAAACACACACAACACAGAAAGAGCCACTGCAGTCTGTGAGAGAATTAAAATTGTGTTTTCTGGGTCTTCTTAACCGCCAAAGTTCCTGGAGCAGGATTTTTTTGCACAGCACGTTTGAAAGGATGAGAGCTGGTTTTCCCAGGACAAATGCTATTGGAAATGTTTATTTTGCTATATCAGCACTGAATCTACTACGCACACAGACTGCTATCGAGACTGGCAGGTCACCATGAGGGGACGTGAGATCCGTCCCACGTGGGGCCACACGCGTGCCCCAGCACACAAACACACACACCAACAGCAGCTTGATTCTGTTAAAACTAGTACAAGGACAAAACTGCAGTCAGAGTCGATTTCACCACAGGTTCTACCGTTTAAAAAAATATTCTAGCCTAATTACCACGTTGACCAACGAGAGCACACGGGTACTTATACCTCCGAGAGGATGAGCCACGGATTTGGACTGGAAGGACAGCAGAGGCAGCTCCCAGCTCCTCCACGCACTCCGTGCTCCCCACGGCACGTCCATGCGCAGCCCGGCCCCGCTCCTCCCGCGGGGTGCAGGCAAACAGCCGAGCAGCGCCGGGGCAGGCAGCCAGAGGTGCGGCCCCAGGGGAGCAGCTGGACCCAGAGGGACACGGAGCACTGGGGCCAGCACGGCTGTTTGGGTGCTGGCAGCCGCTTGAATCCAACGGGGCTGCTGTGGGGCGCGTGTGGGGTGCGAGGTGGGGCGTTTCAGTCGTCGGTTTGTGTTTGTTTGTTTTTTTTTTAATCTCGTCCGCCCGCCCGGTGTGGCTGCCGTCGGTTCCGCGGCTCATGTCACCTCGAGGGACGCGGGCGAGACGCGGTCGCACTCCTGGCGGGAGCGCAGGCTGTGCCACTGCTCCACGGCCGTGCGGTGCGCGTTTAGCATGCGGCGCCAGTGGTTGGACTCGGGGGCGCCCGTCGAGTACTGCCCGATCACGATTCTCCCGATGAAGTCGTTGCTGCTCTTCACGTTGTGCCCGTACACTGGGGAGAGCAGAAACGGAGACTGGTCAAGGCGAAAGCGCCACTCGCCCACCCGGAGCCCTGCCCCGGGAAACCAAGTGTCCTGTAAATGTCCCCCCCACACCAGGTGCCAGATACCAGCGGTTTTGGTATGTAACTCAGCATCTGAAAAATGTGAGAGAAGCAGGAGCTTGGAAGGAATAAAATAAGCTGTACTACAGGCGGAAATACAATTCAAATAAACAAGACACAAATTGACAGTTGCTACGGTATTTACCATGGATAGGTAAAGTAGATTCATAAAATGATTTGGGATGGAAGGAACCTCAAAGATCATCCTACTCCAACGTGCCTGCTATGGGCAGGGACACCTTTCACTGGAGCAGGCTGCTCCAAGTCCTGTCCAGCCTGGCCTTGAAGGAGAATTTCATCATGTAAAGAAGTGCCAAAAGCTCTGCCTGGGCATCAAGAAATCACAAAAGCAGCGCAGCAGCCTGAGCCCAGGGAAATGCAGAAGCAGCATCTCAAATGCCCTCCTCCAAAGCACCCCAGTGCCAATCGACAGCCTTCCCTGCTCGGAGACAGGAATCACAGGTGTCGGAGCTGTCAGCAGGATGTGTACACAGCAACAATTTGCCATAATTACCACTGCAGCTACTTGTTAAACGCCCAGGAAAGCAACTGAGGGAGAGACATCAACCCAACACCCTGTCCTTTGGATTAGCCCAGTCTCCTGGAACAAAAGATTGCAGACAGCAGCGGGGCCCTAATGATGGGCCTGATCCTGGGAAAGGCTGAACGCTCCCCCCAGACAGGAGCAAAAGCACCTGGTGTGCTGCAAACCGAAGCCCTGCCTCAACTCATTAGGAAGTTGAAACAAAGTCTTTGCAAGCTGCAGCCAGGATATCCCCAGGCACTGCCTGGAATATTAACGATTTAAAAATCTCCTCAGGAGGAGAGGGATTTTTAAGGACAAATGTCTACAGGAGCTCCAAATCCAGCTGGGCTGGTGCAGCCAGAGCATGTTCAGCCTGGTGTGGAGCCCCTGCCAGCAGCACCAGCTCTCCAGGGCTGCTGGAAACCAGCACTGGCAGCAAAACAACATCTGGGAACCCCCATGGCATCACCCTGATGTGTGCACACCCTCACAGGCAGGCAGGACACCGAGCTCAACACACCCACCCTCACTTTTAACCACACACCTTTGTCAAGGCTGTGCATTTCCTATTATACGACACCCCCAGCTGATCAGCATTACTTGAACCTGCCCCTCTGCCATCTCTACACTCTGCAAAGGCTGGTTCCTCACCTCTGTACCAGTCAGGGATCTTGTGACTCAGGCACCAGCTGCCAGTGCAGTCCTGAAATCAAGCAGTGCCAGGTTACAGCTCACTTTGACCCTTCTGACAGCTCTGACACACACAGTTTATGGGCAGAGATGCTTCTGCTCACCAAATTACCTGTGGATATTTTAGGTGATAGCAAACCTTCAAATGCCCAAGTAATTTGTTCAGATAATTGCTCTAAAAAATCTACCCTGCAACTCAGAGCCCTCTATCTTCAAATGACATTTAGAAATGATCTGGGGTTCACCACCCCAGCAGGAAGGCTGCATCTCTTCTGCCTGTCACCATCAGTTATTTAGGGCTGATGCCATCAGGACATGTTGCCAAACAAGTGCCCCTGTCAAGAGGCCAGGTTGGTGATTTTTGGAAAGGCCACCTTCTGAGGACACAGTCAGGAATTCTAAGCCATCCATCTCCAACCAATACACAGCTTGTCAGGGTTATTAACGAGTTCTCCTACAAGGCAATGGATCACAGGTGTAGCTAGCAGGACTATACTAAATGTTTTGCTATGATTTATTAGCCTACAGAAATCAAATATTGTGATACAACCATGTAAAAATACCCCAAAACCAAATTTTCAATAGGATGGGGGGGTTTCTTGGTGGTTATTTTTGGTAAAATGAAGGAAGATGAAGCCTAATCCTGGGAGACAGTACCAAGTAATTTAAACCAAGAAGCCTTACAGGCCATCAATTAATCACAGGGTAAATTAACAGTGGAGAAGCATCCCAGGCATACCAATTCTTCAAAAATACTCCATGCCAGGACTGCAAAACAAGCAGATGTGCTAACTAAAAGCACCTGTTATTCTGCTGTTGATCCAAGTATTTTGAATTCTTGAAATGCAACTTGCTAATCTCATTGTGTCAGGTAATTAGCCTGCTGAGTCCTTTGAGGTATTAATGGGCTAATTATACAAGCATTGTTGCTTCTATCATTAACTACTGTAGATAGCACGGAGACATTGCTGAGGAGAAGGCAAGACAATTTCCAAGGCCAAATGCTTATTCACACACAGACCATAAGAGGTAGCACTATACTGACCTCAGGTTTACAAACTCACAGCTTTCTCAAAAGATGAGAGGTCTTTGTGTGCTAAAAACTCAACTTCACCCATCGGTTCAGAAGCCCTTTAAACTCAAGGACATACCTTTCTGGGAGGCTAACTGCTGCACTGCACTGCTAAATGGCCAGGATTTGCTGAGCAATCTGCTGATGGCTGAGTTCACCAAGCTGTGGAAGGGACCTTACCCGAGGCTGGCATTGAGAAAATAAACCTGTTCGTTTGCTCACATTCAGGAGCACTGTTTTCACTGCTGCTGCCACCAAGACTTCCAAGAACAGCTTGGAAAAGAGAACAGTAGGAGCCCAGAGGCCCAGGTGAGCAGCTGGAAGCAGAGACTGGTGCTCCCGTCCTGCCATAGAGAGGGGGAGCATCTTCCCGGTCCTCTCTTGGCTGCAGCAATCACTTCTCAAACGGGGCAGGAACCATTTCCTTGAGCAGCAACAAGCACCAGCCGCTGCTGCACCGTTTTCACTCGGGTCTGACCCTTCAGCTTGCTCCAAAGCCCTGCAGAAGCAGTCCCAGCACACCCTCGATGCAGATACAGACCCCAGTGCACCTCTCAGGGTGCTCAGGCACAGCCCCACAGTCCCAGCTGCTCAACACACAGGGGCAGCTGCCCTCCAGTGTGGGGCTGGCCCCTGCCCTGGTGGAAGGTGATCTGCTGATGCAGCAGTGTCTGTGGGGAGAGCTGGGAGCCCTCAGAGCAGGAAAGCCCTGCAGAGCTGGAGCAGCAGCCTGCAGGCAGGCAGCCTGTGCCAGAGCCCTCTGCCTCTGCACACAGTGACATGCACACCACGGCTGCATTCCCACCTGCAGTGCAGCCAATTCCACACAAACTCACACCTTCAGCCTTGAGGGGGGTACAAAAGCTCCTGCTCTTTTTTTTCCAGCTTGTTCCACAACAGGTGAAGGTAGAGAAGCTCCATGGGCAGCAGTTGAGCACTGTGCCACACACTGAGTCCAGGTGACTGTTCAAGTGGACTGAGCTGTGTTCCCTGACGTCTGAACATCTCCTGACAGAGTCTGAAAGGAACTCATAGCAAATTTCAGATTCAATCTGCCCTTGGCCACAAAAACAGTGACACCATGGAGCTGCTCAGTAGCAGAAAATTAAGTAATTAACATTTGGGATTTCCAGACTGATCCAGACTCTGGTTATGAACTGATAGATGCTGCTTTCCATTTAAGAAGTGTATTTTCCTGACAGAAACTACACCCCTGATGTCATGAGCTCTTTTTCTACCGTAACAGTAATTTACACAATAGCAACATCCATTTCTAGGCCAACACAGAGCAGAAAGAATTAAAGAAGCGGAGGTCAAACCAATTCCTTCTGCAGCTGCTCTTAAGAAGGACACATTTGGAAACAGAAAGGCTTCTTAAAAAGGCATTCTTTATAATAGAAATGCTGAAATACAGAAGAAAATTGTGTTTACTTATGTCCATCAAAAGAGTTGAATTCTTGAGGACAAGGTACCTGATGTAAATAAAACATTTTCCTGTTATGTACTTATTGATGCAGGACTCCTAAATGATCCATATCCAACTGATGGGGACCTGGGTGCCCCATGGAATGTTTCTTTGGGGTTGGGGCCCATGTCTCCCACAGGAGGGAAGGCTGAGCCCCCAGCCTGGCTGCCTGCTCCCTGCAGGGCCGAGGGCACGGCCATGCCAGGCACTGCACACCCAAGAGCTGCTGCCCAGCAGGGCAGCGACTGCCAGGGGATGCAATGGCCTGGGAGCTCCAGCATCTGGCTCTGGGGACAGCCCCAGCCTGAGCTGTCCCTTGTCTCCTACCAGCACCAGTCACATGGAATCATTTCTTGCCAGTCAGCTGTTTTCCATGGCACTGTGTAATTAAGCCATGAGGCTGCCTGGGTGGCATCAGCCCTGGCACCAGATCCAGCCAAAATGCCTTTCACCTTTCCCTCGCCTCTACACTGAGGCTTGCAAACTGAGTACTTGTGCAGAGCACGACTGCAAACCATTGTCTTCTATGAGTTATGTGCAATAGCAAAATTTAAGCTGGCATTTCAGAAACTAATTCATCCTTTGATTGAACATATTAGCTTCTTTGGAATGACCAGGGAGGAGCACCACCGAACAAAATTTCCTTAGGCTATCAGTATCATTTACGGGATGGGGACAAGCTTGAACCTTGCAGCTGGGGCCATGAAACCTGTGCAGGTCCTGCACAGCCCCTGCCAGGTGTGCTGAGCAGTTCCTCGGCAGTTCCTCAGCATTCAGGGCTGCATCTCGGTGTGCTGCAACAGCTGAGGGCTCCCCAACAAAGAATTAACTCCTTTTCAGTCTCCTACACCATCATCTGCAACACAATTAAATACGTTTAACTCACAGAGAAAACAAACAAACAAACTAGCAAAAAATGCCCAAGGGTGTACACAGGCAAGTGAGGGGCAGAGTCCCCCTGAGGACACAGACTTCATGGGACTGTGTGGTCTCTCTGGCAGAACCACAAGCCTGTTGGCACTGACCCATCAACACTTCCTGCACTTCCCCCATTCAGTCTCAGCACTCGGTGAGGTCTCAGAAAGTGCTCCCTTCACCAGCTGCCCTCGAGGCAGGTAGTGCCTCGCCCCATGCCTGGCAGGCAGGAGCCAGTGCCCAGGAGCCAGTACCAGCTCTGTCTGTGCCAGTGGGGCTGAGCTGCCAGGTTAAGTAGGACTGCAAACTGCTTCTGAACCGCTTGACATTAATATTTAAAGGCTGTTTAGCACAAAGAGGTGCTACGTGGAGCAGCAGCAGCTGGGCTAATGATGCACACTGACAAGGTCACAGGCATGGCCCAAATCCCAACCCTTGCTCCTTGAGCTTGGCCTCTCATATTCAGGAGAGAGGAGAGAAAAGCACGGGAGATGCCGTGGTTTCCCATTTATCAATTTAATCTCCCTCAGGGTCTGATGGGCACATTAAACTCTCTTTCCATCCTTCCTCTGTGGGACTACTCCCTGCAGTGGCTGCACCTGCCCAGCTCAAGAGGGAACTGGAGCTGCTAGAGTACATGGCCACACAGAGACCCAGCACGCAGCTGCTGCCCCACAGGGGAGAGTGCCACAGCAAGAGACTCTTTGGAAACCTCCCACAAGGGCAGTCCCTGTGCTCTAGCTTGGGCCCCCTGCACATGCACCCCAAACCAGGCATCTGCCTAATCCCAGTCTGCTCTCAGGGAGAGGCAAGTCCTGTAGCAGACAGCAGGGATCCAGGGTGCAGGGAAAGTGCAAATGCACAAGTATGTCTTGCAGAGATCCCAAAGGCATGCAGGGATGAGACCTCATGAAATTACCTCATCAGGAGAATCTGGAATTATGGGCTGGATGCATCTATCATAACAGCCCTGAGGATACTGAAAAGGAGTATCTGTGTCTGGCTTTTTCCACTTCCAATCCCCCTTTTCTTAAAATTGCATCTTAATTCCCTGCACTGTGAGCCCCTGATCCAGCAAAGCACACAGATGACTTCATGCATGTTTACACACGTCGCAGGAGGAGGCTCCAGCACCACACAGCACCTGCAAACACAGGCAGGGACAGCCGTGCAGGAGAGGCAGCCTCTGCCTGCACCACCATCCATCTCCTGCGACAGCCACGGGGCCAGGCACAGGCATTCCACTTCCAGACACTGCTCTGCTGCCCTCAGCAGCTCCTGCCACCCAGACTTTTCTTCATTTGATGCACAGACAGATTATGGTCTTGCAAGATGTTTGAACAATTCCTTTCACTACGGCGTGAGGCAAACGAGACAAAGGGCTGAGGGCAGGAGAGGGATGACACTGCTTAAATTACAGTGCTTGGCAAAAGGAGCAAGCACCCATCAACAGCCTGGGGAGAGGAGGGTTTGCTCCCTCCCTTAGGAGGAAAAGATTATGAAAAAAGATTCCAGAGAACTCCAGACAGGCAGTTTGTGCCACATCAGATGCAGCACGTTTATTAACTAAGTCAGGCGACTTGATGAATCTAATTTTGCCTTCTAAGCAAGCAACAGATCGGATCAGGAAGCATCAGCATCTTGTTGCTCTCACCCTGATTAATGACGTTTCACTCCTCCTCATTAAAGCAGTCAGTCTGCTGCAAAAAGCCAAATCCAGCCCCAGATCATCTCCCCTGAGTGACCCCAAAACAGGATAGGGGCTGCAGGACCCCACTCAGCATCTCCCACGGAGCCTCTGTTGTCACCTGCTCCAGGCTGACCAAGAGCACCTGCCATGGAGACCAGCAAGTCACAGAGGGGATTGAGAATGGAGAGCAGCAGGGCCCCTTCTGCTCCCAAAGGGGATTTGTACATCTGGAAATGCACACAGAGCCACAATGAAGAGGCTCTCCCAGGCAGGCTGGGCTTCACGGGTCTCCCCTGCCAGCACATCTCCCCAAGCCCCTCTCCCAGTGTCCTCACAGGACCTGCTGGGCCACCTCTTGGGGCCACCAGACCTGGGGCAAGGCTTGGGAGGGCAGGAGGCACCAGCTAGGAGCTCACTGCTCTCCCTAGACCTGGGCATGGACCATATGGTGTCTGCTGCATGAATGAATGAAGTGTTCTATAACGCCAGACACAAAGGCCAAATTCTGATCTAAATTAAACAGGTATAAATCCCCAGAAAACACAGTGCTGACATCAGTGGGCTTTTTTCTTTTTTTTCTCCTTTGGCTAAAATAGGATTGCACAGGTTAATCAAGGATTAGATCTTGCTTCTGAGCTCTAGATATGGGACAGTCCAATACTTCCAAAAGACATGTCTAAAAGATGACAAGATTTTCTAGCAGTGAGTTGTCTAACTATCCATCTATCTAAGAGATGTTATGGTGCCCAGCATGATAGTATTTCAAAAAAGAAACCACTTCCTCCTCCTGCATTCCAGCATGGGAAAAAACAGTTTAATTTGACTCATATATTAGAGAAGATTTCTTTCCTCTATCTGTGTGCAAAAGACAAAGTGCCTGAATATTTGCTGGAAATGTTCGTGGGAAAGCAAATGCAAGAGGAGAAAGGAGAGATGAGCATGTCAAAATGTAGATGTGTGATTACTCCAGACACATGGTGGTTTCCATCCCTGCAAACAGCAGCTAGAAGTGATGCTGGTATCTCAAGATCATACTTCCACATAGCTGGGGAAATCAAAATTCAGATATATTTCTGGAGAAGCCTCAGGACAAGAACTTTATCAGCCTTCAACCTGTTCAGCTAATTGGGACATTTGGAAATCAGTCTGTTAATTTTAAAAATACCACTGAAAAGCCCCACTAGCTCTGCATCCTGTTGAAACAGGCAGCATTGCTTCAAAAAAAAAAAAAACAAAACATTTCAGTGAAAGCAGCCCAACACCCGTAACTACACCATTATCAATACACAATAACAATTACTTTTTTTCCCCTTTCAAAATACCAACTTGATTAAATGGTCTCCATATTTTCCTAAAGGCCAACTGAAAATGAGCCAACAGAGGAACCAGGTATATTGCTGTTGAACAGCAATCTGTTATTTTAATCAAGTACTGCCTATTAACTGGAAGTCAATTAGAGCCCTGGAATAAAGCATTATCCAGGGGTCTGAAGACACACATTGTTACAGCACCTGGGGCACAGTGATGGCTGATAGTATTGCCAGGGCCCCTCTGCTGTAGCTTTTGAATCCACAGGTACAGGTCTGCAAAGTCTCAACACTCTCTCAGAAACAAAAATACTCAAAAAAAAAAAAAAAGAAAATTGGTTCCGAAATATTTACAGAAAACAGAGACATTGCCAATTTTTAAAACATACTGAAAAGTGAGGAGTATCACCAAATCCTACCAGCAGACAGAGTGCCTGTAAGCTGCACCCTGAGCCAGGACTGACTGTAAAGATGTCACCAGAGCAGGTCACACACAAATGAGGTCAGTCTCTGCACCAACAAGCACACCCTGGCCCAGCCTGCTCCCCTCTCCCAGGCAGAGCATCCTGCCCTGCTGGAGCTGTGGCCACCTCCCAGGCAGGAAGGGAGCAGTGGGATGAGCCCCACCACTGTCAGCCCCAGTGCTGTCCTAGCTCAGCTACACTTTCAGCCAGAAAGGTAAAAAAGTCAGAAGGCAAAGCAGATTTTCCCTCTACAATTGCACAGAGAGTACCCAGAGCATTGAGATAATTTCTCCCTCTTTGGAGACTCTGCTTGTGTAACAAGTCCTAAAGATCCTGCCATCCAAACATGTCCAAGAGCTGATTTAAATGAAGAAAGACACAGGGACACCACAAGGACCTTGGGGAGACAAATATCCCCTAACTGTGAGTGCTGAAGGTTGTCTTTTTTATGGTAAGTGATGAAAAGGTGCTAAGGAGTCAGAGACACAGTTTGTCCTGGAGTGCTGGTGGTTTTTATTGGGCCATCTGGGCTTTACTACAGTGCAAACAAATTACTGACGATTGTTATTAACGACTTTATAATCATTAACAAAATACTACAGTGCTCAGGTTTCAGGTGTCATCTGCCTTCCTGCTGCACAGCCCGAGCTTTCTGACAGGTTGAGATTTAGAAGACAGCCCAAAATCCCTCAATGGAGAGAGCACAGAGTCTCTGGTGCCCATCATCCAGCCCTCCCAAGCACAGAGGCTGCACTTGCATCTCAAATATTCTTTATCCTTCATGAAAATGACCTCGGGCAGCAGCTGCCAGTGCTGCTGTTGGGGTCAAACTCCACCTTCCCCTTGCCACCAGGCAGAGTACACCTTTGTTCACAGGTGTACATGGTTAGGAAAACAGCCTGCCTTTCAGAGCCTGCCCCACTTCTCTGGAGGAGTTGAGCCCATGACGTGCCTGCACTCAAGCAGAAGATGGCACATGGGGGATATGTGTCAGGTTGCCAAAAAATCCCCAGAAAGTGGAAAAAGGAACCACCCAAAAGAGTGCATTTCTGTTACAATATGTATGTTGGTTGCTCATTACCTAGACAACATGTTTGATGAAGTAAATGAAAATCAAACATCCTCTCCACCAGCTGTTGCCTCACTCATCTGGTTTTTTTTGTTTGTTTTGTTTTTTTTTTTTTTTTGGTCAGGACATTAGACTTGTTATGAACATCAGTGGCTTCCCTGGTTTCAGGCTCTTTTGGAGAGAAGCTTGCAGCAGCAATCCTGACCCTAGATGCTTTTTCCTGGAGAGGACATTTCCACCAGAGTTCATCCCGCCTCATTTTGGGCACTGAACTGGGACATGTGAGTTAGTGACAGCTCCAGTAAGCATCTGAGGAAGGAACAAAGGGGAAGGCAGGAAGACAGCTGGTACAAGGTGTCCTGCATCAGTATGGAATGAGAAGCATTTTGGTCTGTAAACGCCAATAATTTACAGTATTGAATCCTTCTATGCCTAAGGAGGAGGAAAGATCAAAGAAGCAGCCCAACCACTCCCTCCTCCAATCCTGGCTAACACAGAGCTCTTCCTGTTCACATCATCTTGGAGGCAACCCAGAGCTCCTTTCCAAATCCAGCTGAATCCTGAGTTGGGTCTGGAGTTCAGCTCTCCAGAGCACCACCAGGAACGAAGGGACGGTGCTTTGCTGTAGGTCTTCAATGTTTGCACACACAGTCCTTGCTAAATCCCAGCAAAACAGAGGAGAAACCCACTCCAGAGTGCACTGAACACAGACAGCTTGATTCAAGATGCACAGGAGAAAAATACACAGGGGGGGGAAACAGAATTAATCTTACTTAGCCTGGATAGTGCCTTACTTTGCAGTTTGGTACCAGCCCCACCAGGAGCCCCAGCTGATGGGAACTGGCAGAGTTCCAGGGCTTTCCAGTGAAGCCAAGCCAATGTAAAGACAGCTGTAGACTGGGTCCAAAATACGAAGCCACAATAAAGGTTCCTTTAAATTATTGAAGACATGCTCACTTCTGGCTCCCATGACTGCTTTTACAGCTCCCTCTCTCCATTCAAAGCACCATCACCCACCTTTCAAGCAGGATTATTTTGCTTTTCAATTGGACTTTGACTCAACAGCAAATTTAATTAACTGACCTAATGGACTAGAGATTTGGATTAGAAGAGAAAAGAAATAAAAAACAATTCCAAACAAAATACACAACAGAAAGAACCACCACTGCAGCAAAAAAGAACCCAAAAACACCTAAGTTAAAAAAAACAACTAAATGAAACAATATCCCTGCTATGCAAAGGTGCAAAATAGAGATCCTCACATTTCAAGATACCCAAACGGCCAAACATTTGTTCTTGATTATCTCTTAACAGAAGATCCCAAAGCCCTACATGATTCCTTACAATACTGTAAAGTGCCAAGAAGGAGCTCTGTGGGGAACACCACAACCCCCTTCCCAGAACTTCAGAAACTCATTTCTGCAGAATAGATGCACACAATAAACAGAATAAACTGCATACAGAATAAATGTTCTCCTCACCCCCTGTTGGGGACACACCTTCACCAACATCAGGAGCAAATCTGTCACTTGGATGAACCCTGAATGTGGCTCAGCATCTTCACCACCACCGTGTCCCCTGATCCAGAGGTTTTTGTGACAGAACGTGCAGGCACTGACCCAGCAGAAGGCTGTACACACAATAACATGACCAGCACCCCTGGCTCCAGCTCTCTGTTTGCTACACCAAGCACACATCTCACACCAGCGTGTTCCAGGCACAGCAGAAGCACCAGCCCAGGCAGCCCATGCCTGCACCTCACCCTTCAGTCCAAGAGCAGCCAGGGGAACTGGCCCCACTGTTCCTCCCAAAGCTCTGCACGTTCCTTCCCAGCTTTGGAGCTGCTGGGGACAGTTCTGGCCTGGGATTATTTATTGCAGCATTCAAAGCAAGCAATATGTCACTTAGAAAATGAAGCCTCACTTACGAGGCTCAGTGCTGAAATCTGACTGCGTGGCATAGGGTGATGAATCAGCCAACTTCCCATTGGCTTATTTGGGAATTATTCCCTTTGCACAGGGAAAAAAAATACTCAGAGATCCACTCATTAATCCTAACTTCATTCACTGTGATGAGGAGCAGTGTTCTCCTCACCCTCCCAACTGCAGAGAGCTGCTACTCTGTTTGCCTTTTCTGTTTCCAGCAGGAAAAGGGGAAAACAAAGAATGGAGTGATTCACATCTGTCACAAGATCACCTGATGGAAGCTTCCAAGAACAAATTCATCACTGCACATGCAAGGTACAATCAGGGTGACATGCATGCAAAGCACTGATTAATTACAGGTGTTCCCTAAGAAATTTCTGAGCATGAAGGGCAAAATTTAAATTGCTAATCAGCATCACTTTTTGTTGTAACATGTTTGAAAACAAACTAATGGGTTGGAATAAGCCTCCTTGAACCAGCTTTGACACCTGTATCTTCCATGTAAAAGTAAAATTAAAAAAATACTTCAAAATACATTGTTTCATCAAAAGAAATGGTGGGTAACGGGGGGCAAGTTGTCAAAAAATGTGTTTGTGAAGCATGAGAGCCCAATGTGGTAAAAGGGTGTGGGCCCCACCACCCAGCCCCACTGATCCAGCCCTTCTGATCTGTTCCTGATGGTGCCTGAGCTCCACAGCTCCACAGGATGGGTGAAGCCATGGCATGGGAGGGAGCCCCACCTTTGAGAGGGGTCCCTGCAGCCCTGTTCAACACTTTTATGGTGAGCAAGGCAGAGAATGCCACCAGCCTCAGCAGGGCCCTGGCCTAGGACTGCAGCCCAGCCAGAGCATCCCTGTGCTCCTGCTCACAGCACCAAGGCTCTACTGCCTGTCTTCGTGCCTCGAGAACAAACACAGGAGATTCAGAAACTGGTTAAAAATAAAAATTCTTATCACAGCCAAGCATCTCCAGAGCTGACACAGCTCTCGAGTGAGGTCAGCTCTGAGCCTGCTCGTGGCCTGCAGGCTCTGTGGTCTGTACCTGGGTCCATCTCAGCTATGCCATGCAGGGCTGGGCACTGAGTCCCAGCCCTTTAGGAACCAAGGTGTGAGCATGCCCTGCTCACAGAGCAGCTGAGGCCAGCGTGGAACGCCTTCAGATGCATCCTCTCAGCAAACCACATCAAGTACCAGAAGCTGTTTTGCCAGTGCCTGGGCTCTATGATTGTTCACTACTGCCCTCTCATTCCTCTCAGATTTGAGTTTATTCCCAGGCTGGGTGCCACTGAGAGGGGCAGTTAACGCTCCTCCTCTGCACAGAAGCATTTCCAACAGGACCAATTTAGCACAGGACCGACTCCCAGCCAGATCCAACAGCTGGATGGCAGTGGTGGGGACAGCTTCTGCAGGGGACAGAGTGCTAATTAAGCTCCCAGGAGACTCCAGTGATGGGCACTCCTTGTAGGGTGGGACAAGCAGTCTCCTGCACACCCACAACTGCTGCTTTGTTCACCTCAGAGCCAACCGCGACCGCGCCGAGCCGATGCCACCAGCACTATTACCTGTGAACACCAGGCTGGCATTCTCCAGCTCTTCCTGTGGAACCTTGAAGCTGAAGGACTCATTGTAGAAGGGATCTATCGTGCCCCGCATGCAGGAGGTCTTCTTGGTTTTTGTTAATTTTAATCCGTGAACAAGCTGTATTTTCACAAAGGGATCTGGCAAAAAGCACAAAGCACAGGCCCTGTGTTACGGGGATCATGAGTCAGCAGCCCTGCTCATGAGGGCTGGGTACCACAGGGATGTTCTGAGCTGGCAAATGGCTTTTGGAAATGGCTGGGACCTGTGCCCCCACTCTGCTCCCAGAGATTTGCAGCGGGGACAAAAGTCAGGCAGCCAGATTAAAAACAGTCCCTGCCAAAACCACAGTTAATGCCAGCCTTGACAGAGACCAAGCATACTGTTCTTTTTGGAAAATGCCAATATTCTGGAAGCAGCAGAGGCTGGGGCAGGAACATGGGAAAGCCACCTGAGGACAGAGGCACAAAGCAGTTCCCAGGCAGAGTGCCTGGAGCCAGCAGGGAGCAATGCCCACAGGCTGCCTTAAAGAACACAGGGGGATCAAAGCTCCTGGCTCCTCACCTCAGCCTGGCTCACAGATCTTTACTTTAAATTTGGCAGACCCTCCACTGTATCTCAGGGTAAGCATTCCAAACACTTTCATTATTGTTGTCTGTACATACGAGACGGACATCCAGAGCCTTGTATTAACAGGAACCGAGCATCAAATCCCCCTGGGTCCCCCACAAATTGCAGCCTCACTGATCTGCTTTAAAGGCACACATAATCTGTGCATGAGTAATGTGAGAAATGCACTGCCCTTTACCTGAACCTTGGCTCATGTCTGTCTGAAGAAGCTGTTTTGCTCTAATGATGTCCACGTTCAGTCTTCCTGCACTCGGTAGGTAGTTTAGTGACAAAAGGAGCTCTCCCAGCTCCACTTCATTCTGCAGGGAAAAGAGAATGTGGAGATTTAGAACAGAGCTCAGAGGGGAAGAGAAGGGAGAGAAATTAAATAAATCCTATTTGTCTAAGTGCCTGAAAAATGAATTTTAGTCACGCTCTGAACTGCAACTAAGAACCATCTGGTGGTACCTCGTGCTAAGCGGAAATCAGAAAGAAACTATCCCCAAACGAAGATCCTTCTCTAATCACCAATCCTTCACCAGCTTCTCAGCAGCCATGCAAAGAGGACCTATAAGGAGGCAGAGGTACAAGGTCAGTAGCTTCTACCTGCTTTAATGGTTCCAGGAAGTTCTGACCTTACCAATGTGCAGAACACAGACTCACTGGAGAAGACATCCTCTTTCCTCCCCAGCCCCCATGGACCACACCAGCTACTTGGGAAGTTCAGACATGCAGTGGTTAATGCATGCCTGGCTCACAGCAAGGCAGTTCAGAGGAGGCATTCCCTTGGCATCTACCAGAGATCATGGCACAGCCTGACTGTGCCCCTTCACCAGCCTGCCCCCTGGCCACAGCTCCACACCAATACAGCTGCTCAGCCATCATTTCTTTTCCTTTTACTTCATGATGCTTAAAACTAGTAATTAAAGAGCTGGAGAGCTCACATCACTGCTCCTCAGATGTGAGGGTTTAAAATAACTTCTCCCCACCCTTGCCATGACCTGGCTCTGAGGAGCTCTTAATGTCAGATGCAAAATACACACACTGAAACAACTCTGGAGACTGGAAACACACCAGCTAGTCCAGGCAGGGAATTGATCCATCTGCCTAATGTCAGGTTCACGCAGGAGTGCAGGGCTAGTGCTTCATCCCAAACAGTCAAACATACCAAGACCAACCTAGATCAGGTGTCAGAGCCCATTCCCAAGAGGAAAAGGAGCTGCAGTGGTATTGCAATCATAACAAAAGGCTTAAATATCTTTATTGATGCCCCAAATATTAGATCACAGAAACCAGAGACTATGGGTAGACAGTAAAGTAAAAGGCTCTTAGAATAGTCACAGCCTGAACTGACCCAAAGAACCAGGTTCATCAGCAGATGGACCAGCACACAAGGCACAATCCCTGGCAAAGGCATCAGTGCCTCGGGGAAACAGGGCTGCTGGGAAACCCAACCAGGAAAAGCATCTGATTCCTTAAGTCAAATTCCTTTTGTCGCAGCATCTTGTGGGTCACATTGTGGGGCAGTATTGTGACTCCAGTGCACCCACACTCACATTTACCTTATGCATTTTCTTTTGTGGCTGCAGTATTTCTGCATCACCCGGAAGGCACCTCTCTTCCATCAACCTGGACCAGCTCCCACATCACAGTGCTGTTCAATACATGGTGGTTTAGGTTCTTTCCATCAGAAAGCCACTCCCCAACACAAGCCTGACCCAATATGCACATAATACTCACTACTCTGGTGAGGCCAAGCCATGCCTACATACACCGTGGTGCCCTGCGGTTGCACAGCATAAGGATCTAAGATTCTCACAACCAAGGTGGTCTAAACACCATCTAATTGATTTAAACTCTCATCTTTCATTTGATTTTGCCCAAAAATGCTCCTCTCGGGTCTGTAGCTGGAACAGCCTCCAGACACCTTTATCATCAAGAACAGTCAGTGATTTTTAATCCTATTGCCAGGACAGGATGGAAGCATCATAGTGCCCACACCACCACCCTCATAAGGAGCCACACGAGGCAGACTGCCACCCCAGCTCATTTTTTATAACATATAAACAACATTTTTAACAGACCCAGTCCTATTTCCACATTCACTGCTGATCAGGTTCCATTCAAGCTTAAATTCCTAGAAATTCAGATGCATTTGGTCAGTCCAAATTAGGAAACTGATCAGTGATCTTGTTACCTGCTGGGGAGAGACAAAAGGCTCCAGCTGCAAATACCAAACTTCTGGCACAGCCAGGTGGCAGCCTGGCATGGAGCAGTGATGTAGGACCTTTCCAGTCACCTCAGGCTTAGAGTGCTGAAAATCTGCATTTAGATTTGGGATAATTACCTGTGGAGTTGGCCATTGATGGAACCTGTTGACCTTATCCAAGAATTGAAAGAAATAAGGCGTTTTTCTGGGCCAGAGAGGAGCTATGGAGCTCAGCAAGAGAAGACACATCTCCATGCTTACAATTAATTTGCATTTATGATCCATTTACCAAAAAAAAAAAAAAAGAAAAAAAGCCCAACGTTGTACACTGACAGTGTCAGGCTGGATCTGTAACACCCACTTAGGCACTGGCAGAAGAACCATGTCCCCATCACCCTTGCAGAAATTGTGGAAGGAGCCACTACAGTATGACCATCACACTGCTGCCCCACCCACCCAGCCTTCCATAGGTAAAGGTAGGACCTAATTTTCTGTAGGACCTAACCTAACAGGCCTTTTGGCACCTCTCTAAAAATCTTTTTGGCTATCTAGGCTTAAATTTGAGTAAGGAGAGACATAAAATACATTCTATATATTCTGTAAGCGTGATCTGCCAAAGACAGCAGGCAGACCACGGGTAGCTTTAATCAGTCTCAGATCAAGCCTGATCTCACAAATCTCAACAGGACCTTCTGCCACTTCATGCTTTTCAAGAGTGCCCACATTTGTGTTAGTTATTTTGAGGGAAGGAACATAGAGCCTCTGCCTCAGAGGCCATGGCAGGATGGGTGTGCTCAGAGCCAGCAGGGCAGAGCAGCCCCACAGCAGGCAGAGCACAGCAGCGTTTGCAGCAGCACCAGAAGGTGTTTCCAGAAGAAAGCCCGGATTCCCAGATAGCTCACCTCCAGAACAAGTGACTCAGCCTTTTCAAGGCACTGAATGCCAGCAGCCAGTGATGTTATAAATGCATTACTTCTAGCTTAGCCACGAGGATCTGGGAAACATGCTTCAAATGCTGCCCCGCTGCCTTAGGGGACGGCAAGCACGCAGGAGAGCGGATCAGTGGCTGGCAGTCACCACAGGCTGGCACTGCCCCACCGTGCCGTGCCACCAGCCTGCTGCCATGATTAGCAAACAGGCAAAGAATTCACAGGCTGCTCCAAGAAACAGGAGGTTTTAGTTCCCTGTGCGTTTCCCAACGAGCTCATGCCATGGCCCCCTTTGCCGATGCGACAGTCTTGCTCACCCCCGGCCTGGAAACACTCTGTGCTGCCAGAGCCAGCGACCCCGAGCCCAGCCCCGTGTGCAGAGGGGTCTTGTGGGGACACAGAACATCACCCTTGTCCTGTCTCTCACTGGGACATCCCCAGAGCTCAGGCTCGTGTAAGGGCTGAGCTGAGAAGAGGGGATGTGAGCTCATGCACCAGGGGTGCCATGGGCACACTGCTCACTGTAGGGCGAGGAAGTGCCTGAATTTTAACGTTTCCTAGGTCTTTTGTCAGGAAACTACAGCGCTGTTGGTTTTGCCTTCAATGTTTGGCTCACAGCAGGCAGCGTGCAGAGGTGCCCCTCAGCACCACCGTGCTAAGGCATCATTTCAGCTGCCATTATTATGCTGATGACGAGCTGATTTGTGCCGAGATTCCAGATGACCCTGGAAAAGCAATTTCCTGTTTGATGAGATGCCGGAATGACCACAAGTCTGAGATGTCTGAGACTCTCCTGAAGCTCTGATTAACATTTCACTCCCGACTGTATTACACTCCCAGGCTGGGTTTGCAGCCTTAGGCTCACCTGTGATCCAGAACCTTCTCCAGTTACTGCCTGGTCTGAACCCAGAAGTTTTGAAGCAGAATTTTTTCTGGCTTTTTTCTGTCATCTCTGAAACACAGAGAGGCTCCCCCAAAGGAAGATGAGATTTTAATTAATGCCATTCGCACATCTTGTTTGAACCAGGTAATTCCTTCCTCACAGCCTCCCAGACTGTTCCTTGGGCATTGCTACAACACCAGCAAAATTCTGCAGCTGAAACCCTTCCCAACAGAAACCAGAGCACATTACATCAGCACTGACATCTATGCATCGCTCCTAATGAAGTTTCAGATTGATTTTCCTCCTCAAGGTTATCTGTGTTGGTACCTCCAGGCACATTAGAAAACTGATGGTTTAGAACAGTTTGCTCTAACAGGTTTTCTACAGCATCCTGTGACACAGCCATTGCTTTGGGAAGGTTGAGTTATTAAGCTATATCTCAGAATCTGAGAAAAAATATACTTACCAATGAATAGGAGCAGTGTTTCCTACATAACTGACACCAACTGGATGTATGATGACGAGAGTCACAAAATCCCTTCTAAAGTCAAGTCTTTGCATCAGTTTGAAAGGCCATGACAAAGCCTCTGCTGTGAAAAAAAGCTTTGAGAAGATATCCTATGGAGAGGTCCTGCTCCTGGACCCCACCAGCCTCTCCTCTGGGTTCTTCCTCCACAAAATACACCCCACAGCATCCCAGTTCTCTGCAGGAAGGGCAAGGAGGGAACAGCACTGAGGGGAAAGGATGAGGTGATCAAGAAGATAAATAAGGATAAAGAGAGAAAAGTCAGGAAGAAAAATTTCTCAGCGCTGGAGCTTTAACGACTCAAAAAGGAAAGGGGGAAAAATCCACTGAAATGGAACTGAGGAAAAACAAACAGAGTGAAAGAAAAGAAGATAGTAAAACAACACAAGCCAAAATATGAAAACAAACAGCAAGTTAAGAGCTAAAAGTGTTATCATGATGGACAAGCATCCATAACAGCATCCTATCACAGCTGTAACTCCAGTGACCTGCAGGGTGGGAGTATCCAGCCCTCTGCCAGGCTTTGCCCAGAGCATCTCCCCCACTGGCCACAGGTAAACTTCCAGGGTGATTTTAACATCCAGCTGATGAGGAAACATGGCCCCATGCAACCACCTCGAACCATCTTGAGCATCAGAACTGACAGGTCCTTCTGATGCACTCCTACTGCTTAAAAAGTTTAAAAACCAAGTACGATACACATTCCCTCTACTATAAAAATGGCTTAATTTGAGGGAAGAAGGAATTTCATGCTATTTTCCCACCAAGACTAGGCAATTTTATTTTTCTTTTGCAGAATGATCACCAAGCTCTCATTACTGCTGGTCTAAAACATTTATTCCTGCCCACTCAAATATGCCAAAAGAGAAATGAATCATATGTCAATAAAACTTGGGGTCCTGAACATGTGCTTCAGAATTAGTTTTAGTGGCAAAATATGCGAATCTGAGCCCAGCTACAGCAAGGCCTGCCAACTTCATTCATGGCAATTAAGCAAAGCCACACACATTTCAGGGGATATTTAAGGAGTGCAGAGTGTTCCTATGGGGACTGGACTCAAGAGCCTTTCCATGAGCAGCTATTGCGCTTTGGAAAGGGATTAATTATCCTGCGAGAGAAAGCCTCCCAGAACTACCAAGGATAAAGAATTTGGCAATACCTGCACTGACATTTTCCACAAGGAATAAGGAATAAGTCCTTCTGCTTAGCTGCTGGCTCTGATGATGCATCGGGCAGCAGCTCCCCCGTGCCTCCGCTTTGGGCTCGATCCCCCTAAACGCCGAACGCGTGATCCAAGCTCAGAATGTGCTCGTGTGCAGGTACAGCTCCTGCCTGAGCCTTGGCACTGAGCTGTTAGCAGCTCTGGTTCCTCAGGCTGAGAGGACAGCCTGCTGCTCAGCTGTGCTCGGGCTCTCTGGTCACCCACTGGTGACAGTGAGCAGGACAGGGCTGCACAGCCACCTCCTTACACCAAGGGAAGTGCTCTGCTGGTTCACTCACAGCAGCTCCACGAGCTGGGGATGAAATTCCTCCAACAATGAGGAGCTGTACATCCCCTCCACAGGCCTAAGGAGCTGATCTTGGTCCAGCAGAGCTGTTGGCTGTAGAAGCTGGACCCTGCCTCACCTGGGAGAAGCTCACTGTCCCTGCTGACACTGCACACACCAGAAGATTCCTGGCTTTCCCCACCTTCTGCAGCTCACGAGTGCTGGCACAGCCCTGTACTAAGGCAGTGCTCCAGCTCTGGGATGAGGGAACTCTGTGTGATGGTGGGACAAGGATTTGGCACCTGACTTTATCAGCACACTCTGTTATCAATGGCTTCCAGGTGGAGACAGCAAGTTCAAAGCAGATGTTCATCTTAGCTCATGTCACTCGGCCACTTTCTCTGCTCTTTCACAATGCCTGCTGTCCTCCCACCCCCACCAGTATGAAGAGAAAACTTCTCCACAGCTCCTGCCATCTGGATTCACCTTCCTCCATCTCTCTCCAGCTCACGATGTTTCTGTCTATAAATTCCAGCTAAAAAAAATGTATTTTGTGTCTTTCATCTTCACATATCATGTCTATGACTGTCTGTGTTTCTCTCCCTCCTGTTACTGCTTTTCCAAGCACCTGCTTCAGCCTTTTCTCCTATGGCTGTGGGGGTGCTGCCAGCTGCTGCTTCGTGTCACAGCCCTGGGACAGCCACCCCAGACTGGCAAATTGTCATCGACTGAGGATCAGAACTGCACCACAGAGGTTTGTGGTGCTCTCCAGGATCCAAGGACGCCTTCTGCAAAATAAAATGCAACTGCACGTAGATTTTTTTTTTTTTGTCCCTGTCTATCACCGTCTCTCAACACAAAGCACACTTCAGCAGGCTCAGGTTCAATCCAACAAGAAACTGATAAAGGCTGTCTGTCCTTCAGCTAATCAAGCAAAAAAGTGAGAAGTATAAAAAAAATTGTCAGCATGTCAAATCTATCATTCCACAGGCAGAAGGTTCCAACTGGTATTAAAAAAACCCTCAGAAATTCCTAGCACAAACATCACTGTTATCGAAAGACGTTAAAATGTATTTTTTCAAAGCAATAAGCTTTATTGTTTTACTTCTTCCAGGATTTATCTTAACCCTTTGATCAATGAATTTAATCACCATGAAGATGAAAATACCTTATTCAATAAACTTTAAAAATTTTATCATTGAAAAAATATTGAAAGATGATGCCAAACATCATCCCTAGTTGTACAAGCACTGTTGATCCCTTTACAGTTGCAGTCCACCAGCTGAGGTAAAAACAGCAAAAAGGTATGAAAAGACCACTTTGCTGATCAAAGTGTGGAGGAATTTTTGCCTAACTTTTTCCATGTAATAGCAAGGGGATAAACACAAAAGGCTTTTAAGTCTGCACATTCAAATGGAGTTTTGTCTTTCTCCTTCCTTTTATAAATATCAGAAATGCCAACTTCTGCATAAATAATTTATCGTGAATACTGGTGAAGCAGACAGCACTGCTGAAAACAGCAGCAGCTTTCAATGAAACTTTGGAGAGGGGGGAAAGGAAGAGCTGGCTCCGAGCTTGGCACATGAAGGCAGAGATGATCTTTTCTAATCAAGGTCTGAATTAGCTGTGGAATGAGTCCATGTTACTCATGAAGAGATGCAAAATACAGAGAAGTATTTATCATGCAAAAGTAGGGAGCAGGAGGAGAAGCAAAATTGCATAGTGGGAATCACCATGAAGATAATGGGCTGCAAAGACATGCACCACATAAACACACATTCAGGGACCCCATGATTTTGACTTCTGCACAACTTCCAAAACATCCCTTTCTTGCCTGATCATTGTTCAAGCTAATCCCACAACACTCCTACTTCTGTTACAGGAAATTCAGCTGGCTCTCCTGCAGTTACCTGGAGCCCTGATCTTCCTCCCCTTTATGCAGCACAGCAGGTCTGAGCCAGAGAAGAAAGTGCTCCCAGCCCCTCTGCACACACAGAGGGGGCAAAGCAGAGTTACAGCTCCAGCTGGCTTCACTTCCAAACATTGCTTGGGGTATTTCCCTTCCACAAGTGTCTGATCAGAAGTTTCCACTCCAAATCAGACTCTTGACCACAGAATGTTAAACTGCACTGAGACCAATGGTTTACTGCTCATTTCATCCAGTATCTCTGGCTATGGGACCCTTTTGTGAACACCTAAAAATCAAATAAAAAGTGACCCATCCAACAAGGTTTAATTCAGCAAAGACTCCTTGGAAATAGCAGTTTGTGAGCTGGAAAGGAACTGGGAGAGGCAGGTTTGTTACACTAGCCTTGTGTGATATTCCTGTCCTCAGCAGAAACATTTGAGATGCTGTTCACACTATGTCCTTCTCTTGGTTTTTCACAGGGTTCTGTGCCTCTAGTGATGCAGGTGATACCACTAGTGGCAAATTTGGTAGGTGACCACCATTCCTGGCTGCAAAGCTCAGATCTTTCCACTGAACAGCCCTTTAACTGGCTGGCAAGGAGGGGGCCCTTTCCTGAGAAGAGAGGTGAAAGCACACAGACCCTCTGCATCTCCTTTTCCCATCCCACTGGATGGCTGAAATGCACAAAATGCATGCAACATCCCACTTGCATTAGACAAATATTTAGGGCAAATTTAGTTCCTTCAAGGATCTGATGAAAATATATCTACCACTCCTGTGCAGATTGTTGCTTATGCATTATGCCACAGGTCTGGGTAGATTTCATCTTCTACAGGTTTTATTGAATCAAGTCATTACTGAACTGGCACTAGCGGTTCCCCTCATGTGCTCAGAGCACAGGAATGACCTGGGTGGGACAGGGTCACAGCATTCCTGAGAATGGTGCAGGTCACTGCAGCGACATCAAACACCTTCCCAAAGGTGCAGACTTTCAGAGCAATCTTGAGTTGTTCTCATTTAAGCTGACATAGGATCTTTGCTCATGACTATAAAAGACAGCTCCTCTACCTCACACTGTTAGTTACAAAACCAGTCACAGGCCCACATAATCCCAACCCAGCAGATGTTGTGTTAACAAGATGACAATTACTAATTAGAAACAGCGTTACTTGCCAACAGGCAAAGGAACCGCACACACACACAAAAACCCCCAAAACAGCAAGAAAAACTGTGGCAATAATCTGATAAATTCTGTTACCTGAGAACTAGGCACAAGGGCTTTCCACCAGTGTCCACCTTTCACAAGGTCTACATCACCCAAGGGCATTGACACTTTGCCAATAACACAGTGGCGTGAGAATTTGTCAAAATCCACTACAGTTAAAAGCAGAGTTCTTCTCTGGGCTTCTAAAAAGGGGATTTCAAATGTGTACCTCTCCTCAAACACTGGGTTCTGTGTTTTGCGTTTCACTCCCGTCTGCTTGGAGTTCTTCTGATCAGGAAGAAGGCAGATCTTCACATAGGGGTTGGAGTGAGCCATGTCTTGCCTTGAACCATCGTAAGAAATGGGAGGAGGCAGATCTTTAGCCTCAATGACTCGCACTATTAGATAATTATGCAACAGATCATACTGTGTGCTAAAATGCAGCATGCCCAGCTGGTACTTGGACAAGATCTCCTCATCTGTCAAGGAGTCCATGTCATCGCTATTTGAGTCAAGAGAGTACAGCCTCGGTTCAAATTTTCTAAAATAGTCATCTGGGGTGTAGGTTTTTCGCAGGATAGTTGGCTGAACTATTTCTCTCTTAGCTCCTATGATTCCAAACTCGATGGGTTTGATGTCAATTAGCGGAGAACTTGGCCTCCTCGACTCCAGACCTGAACAAGAGAAACACACAAATGTGGTTGTTAGGAAGTCCATAAAGCAAGTAGAGGTGCACATCAGCTTTGGGTGCTCCTTTGGGTACAGCTGTTCTGTGTCTGTGCAGCCCAGCACAGGCTCCACAGTGGGGCTTTCCCCCCCTGCACTGCCAACAATTAACAGCACCCTCAGCTACACCGAAGCTGTAGCCCTGCTTGAAGCACAAGCTGGCCTGCACTTTTCCCTCCCAGTCCCTCTGCATGTGCAATTACCACGCTCGTGCTTCAGCAAGAAAAACAGGGCTGGCCCCTTCCAGTGCCCTCCTGCAAAAACAGGATGAGATTTTAATCCATGTGCCTTCAACTTGACTTGGTTCCCTGTCTACAAGATGAAAGAGCAAGCACTACAGTTTGATTTTGCCCCCGACAAGAATTGCATTAATGTTGGAAGGACGGCCTTACTTGAAATCCGCCGCGTGAGGCTGTAAGTGGACCGTGATGTATCTGACGAGGAGCGCCTTCTGTCAGGGGAAACATCCTGAAGAGTGGGAGGCAGCTCGCTGATTGCATTATCAGAGTCTCCATCTTTGTCCTCATTTTGGCTACTTATCCTGTTATAATGAGAGACCTTTGGATGACTGGACTCAGTACAAGGAGTATATACAGAGTAACAACGTGTGCTGGCGTTCTGGGGCTAATTGTGGGTGCTGGTCCCTTGATGCTGAGGGGGATCCCCTGATCTAGCTGGCAAGCAAAAGGCTGAGCAACTGACTTCATGCCTATGTAAAAAAGATTCTTCACCTTTCTGCCTGTCTTTCAAAAAGAGTTTTATCAGTATTAGAGCATGACACAGACCACCAAGGCACACATAACTCAGATGTTGATCAGAAATATTATACTTCCCTCTAAGGAACAAATAAACCAAAACCCCACAAACCAAAAACCTAAACAGTGGCTTCCTGCTGTAATTCACAGCAGCACTTTGGAAATACAGACTTCACTAGGAATAAACTAGCAGAGAAAATCACCATGCTCAGATATCCCAAACCTTCTGGTTAAAATATTGCAGATTTGCCAGTAAAGTTTCAAAACTTGATATTACAGACACAATTATTTTACTTGCTATTTATTGGCATGCCTTTTAAAATATTTGGCTGCTTTTTATCCATTTCTATAAACCAGATCTGACTGTCAGTAGACAAAAATTTTACTGCCCAGGGATCTTGGTGGGAGCAGGGAAGTTGGCAGAATCTAAATGACAAAGCAAGTTTTGTAGCATCTTTGAGAAGACTCCACAGAAGGCTGGCGTCACAGAGAAGCCCACACGTAACTCCCCTTTCAGTTTGTTTAAATCTACATATGTACACACACAAGTTGTTTTCATATAAAACAACATTCTGGTTAAAAACCCCAACATGTCTCAGCTGCAGTGGCTCCTGAAGGAAGTGAGGATCTCCCAGGGTTGATGGAGAGAAGGGCAGGAGCAGACAGCAACAACTGCAGGAGGTAAAGTCTGCAGCTGTGTGCTCATGGGGGAATGCTGCCCATGGAAATGGAATCACACAATGGGTCCATGGCGTGTGGTGCATCCTGCAAAACAGCCAGGCCACGAGACAGAAAACAGCAGCAGATCACAAGGAAAGCATCAGCATGAAATGAGCAAAG
Source organism: Phainopepla nitens (assembly GCA_013400175.1). Lineage (NCBI taxonomy): Eukaryota > Metazoa > Chordata > Aves > Passeriformes > Bombycillidae > Phainopepla > Phainopepla nitens. Next base: position 871,223 of record VXBQ01002372.1, read on the forward strand.
CAAAGGGGAAGTCTGTGTGAATTTTGCTTCCAAGCCACCCTTTCCATATGCACAACTCAGCTGGGTATAAATGAAATATATCGAATCATTTTCATTAGTAACCAATGACTGGAGCAGAGCAATTGATATATTCTGCACAAAGTAGTAACTTGCAGAAAAAGCCCAACAAGCATTAAAAAAAAAACAAACAACCCCCCAAAACCAACTGGAAATTCTTATCCAAGCCCACAAAGTTCACAGCAGGATCCAAGCAAATTTCACCAAGTCAGACTCACACAACTCATCCACACTAAAAAAAAAGTTCTGTTAATAATCAAAACCAAACCCTCTGCTAAAAGGGGCGTACAATATTTGCACAGCTCTGCAGCCCATTAAAGGCAGTCCAAACTATACAGTTTGATACATAATCAGTACTTGGAACACAAATAGCTTTTTCATGCCTAAATGCAGATCCACACAATCACAGGTGGCATTTGGATATGCTTGTGTTTGAGAAGCAAATGCACAGAACAAGGCTGGGCGAAAAGGGAGTCAGGAAGAGAGGCATTAAGGATGTTCTACAATGGGTAAACGTAATAGTGAGTTAATAACATACAGATGACCTTTAGTAAGGAAATTGCTACTGAGCCACAATAATTTTTCCTCAAATAAACTTTGGCTCTGGTTAAAGCAGCTCTGTTTCTGTTTAATCCGAACCTTTGGAAAGAGGAGTCGTGTCCTGATTTCAATCCAGTCTCACAGTGTGCGCTGTTTATCTTTGGGGTTTGTGTAGAATATTCCATAACAAGCAGCTCCAACATCCACCCTCATTCCCAGGCCATTTCTGCAAGGACCAGGATGCAAGTGCTCCTCATGAAATAACAAGAGGTCACCATGCACTCAGGTCAATGCAACTGGACTCATTGCAGGAAGGTTGAGTTTTTTTTCCTACGCTGCCACTGAAAAAATTCAGAAAGCGAGAACAATCCGTATTCTCCCAAGAGGAAAGGCTAAAACTTGCAGCTTTATAGTCCACTCCTGAATTTCCAGGACAATGAGGCGTCTCAGAGCTGCCAAAGGGAAAACCTAGAGCCAAAATATAAAGGATGGGCCATTAACCACGGGCATTTAGATGTTTGCTCGTTCACCAGTGAGAACCATACAAACAGTTTTCCCCTGGGGAGTGGGTAGGAAGGTGAGGAAGGCAGATATTGCATTCTACATTACACTAGTGTCTCAGGCCCGTGAAGAATAGGCAAGATGGAAAGATCTCAGCTAAAAACGCAGATCTATTTTTAAAACACTTTCAGGCTGCAAGCAGGGAATACAATAAATTGATTTGTTCCCAAATTCAGTGCATGCATCTAAATGCAAAATAAGGTGACGTCAAACCTGTTTTTCATTTTAGGGGTTTCCACTAAATACAAAAGCTTCCTCTTCAAAAATAAGAGGTAAAAAAAAAAAAAAGAATGAGGGGCTTAACTGGCATACACAGATCTCTGAGCACTTAAAAACATTAAAAATCTTATTCTAAGAATAAGTCCAAACTCTTACTCTGCTCACACATCTAACTCCAGAGATCACTCCCTACATCCAAAAATGCATATAGAAATATAAAAACATAAGATCAACACAGTGAAAACAGAATTCTTCTTTGGTTTCTGAATTCTGAGTCAACATGGGATCATTTCCACCTTAAACATGCACAGAAAAAGCTTGGGTCTCCTATTCGTCAGCAAAGAAAATACACCAAATTTGGCTCTTGCCTTTGACTTTCTTTTCCTCTTCGTCTTCCAGACCCTTGTTCCTCTACAGGCTCATTTTCTCTCCCTCTCCTCTCAATCAATTCCCTTGGGTCCTCTGCTTCTCCCTATCTCCTCTGTTCTCTTTGTCCTCCTCACTTAAATAATTTCTGTGCTCCCTCACCATTTTCCAGCAAAATCACCCTGGAAGCACAAAGTATTATCACATTGCCTGGCACCACTCGGGGTCCATGCCAGCTCAAGAGGAGCCCACAGCATTTTCAAGCAAGCAAAGCCTCATCTCCAACTTCTACACCGCTGTGTGTCAACAGGCATCCTTAGAGATCACAGGTTTGCAACAGTGTCACAGGAGATGGTGACTTCAGTGACCCTAAAGCATGGCAGCATCCAGGTTTCCTCGCAAAGCAAAGCTACTTCTCTCCTGTGTCCTCCTCTTTGGTGCCTGCTGCCCCTCTCAGGCTTTACCTCTGGGAACTCACCTTCTCTCAGCGCTGCAGCAGAACAGGGAGAGCCTAACTGCACCAAGCCCCCCGGAGCTGGCTGGAAAGATGGATAAATGGCCTGGGCTGGGGTCACAGGGACCCCCCCCAGGGCTGTGAGCATCTGTAGGTGAAGCATAAAGTCCAACAGGGTTGAAGAACTGGGCTGTTTTTTACCAGAGAGTGCTGTCTTCTGCTTATGGCCATTCCAAGATGTTATTGTATTGGCTTTCAGATGGAGCAGGACCAGGGGGAAAGAATACAGGCTGGAGAGAGCATTTTACGAGTCCAAAGGTCTCCATGTTCTCTGCCCGTGGCAAAGTCCAACTCATCTGCAAAGCCACCGTACATCTGAGATTTGAGATAATAAGGACAGGGCTTCAGCACTCACATCACCCCTTTAGCCAGACAGAAGAGTCAAAAACTACACTCTGGTACAATCACTCCACACCCCAAAGCACACAACATGTCCCTTCAGCTGCTCAGCACACCAGATAAGCTCTGAATCAGCCTCTCACCACAAGCCCATCTCCTTGTTCCCAAGATGTAATTGCTCTTGCACCAATCTTTCCACGTCCAATACTGCAACCTCATCACTGTGCTCTCCTGTGCGTGATGCTTTCCTATTTAGCATTGATTTTGTTTCCATTCCCCATTAATTGCAGGTGAATCTGTTTCTGAGCATATATCAGAGTCTTAAATATGCTGCTCCACATTTATAAAACCACTCTAACACATCTTGAACAGCTCTATTTTTATTGCTTCAGTATTAATTACCATCCTGTTCTACCTGAATTCAAAAGACTATGTGGACAAGACTGCTATTTAAACATGACAAAATTTGTTTCATGCAGCACCAAGACATGAACCTTCCAGAGCTGACACAGAATAACACCACATATTCACAGGAGTAGATAAAATTTCCTGAGTGCCTCAGTGCCCAGGTACCAAAGTTTGGTACATGACACACTGAACACACCTCTCCTGAGCCACCAGTTCTGGACACGCTGAAGCCATATCCATCAAATGGTCTGCTCCATAAAGACAGCCCAGCCCAGCTGACAAGGCAGCCCCAAAAACACCAGAGAACTCTGCTCCCTTCTTGGTTTCACTATTGCCTCCATGGGGTCACCTCTGCGCTGCAGATTCCTGACTGAGAAGGAGTAGGAGGGGGAAGACTTCACCGATTTCCTTAGTAGTGGATTTGCAAACATACTAATCAAAGCTCCAGATAAGACCTGCTGCTGTGGTTCTTTAATGATTTGAGAAGAAATGCTGAAGAGTACTATGGTGACGCAGGAGATCAAGTCCTGCTAAATGAAACTTTAAATGAATTTCCCCTTTGGAGCACGTAGGAGCTATGCCTTTCATCTGCCTATATGATAACCACCTTCACACTAGGATAAGAAAGTATTTCAAAACAATCTCATCAGCATTTCAGCCAAGTTGAAGTGCTCCAAAGGGTTGGTCCCTTTGAAGAAGAAATAGGACTGAAGATGAAAGGCATCTCTAGAGAAGGCGGCACAGCTAAACCAGTTATCAGCTTGTTAGGCCAGCTCACAAAACAACTTCTGTTTTACCCATCAGAAGAGGTTTTTACAAAGACTAACCTTGCTATTTGAGTTAACAGAGCTGCCCTTTTTCAGGAAGCCAGGAGTAGCCTGCATTCCCTCCCTCAGGAGGTTCCTGCTCTCTAAGTGGCATCCTCTGAATGTCCCATTGCAATTCATATCAATACTCTCATCACAGCTGAGCAGTCCTACTCCTTGGTTAAAGCCAGGAAATCATGCATCTAAACTTACAGCCAGGCTGGAGTTTGAGCAGGAAAAGGTCCCAGGATTTCAACTTCATCTTCATTTGTCTGACAACAGCTACAGTCAAAACACTTCTGACAACAGTTTCTGCAAGTCCAACGGCACAGCAAGAGATCTGAGATTCGAGCAAGCAGACCCTGGAGCCATTGCAAACCAAAGAACAAGATTACAAGCCATCAATAGCTATTGAGAAAAAACACTCAGCTGTGTTTGTGTTTCTGCAACAGAACATTAAGAACTACATTTATTTCATCTATACCAACAGACAAGTGCTAGGCAGTTACCAGCCCAACCCCACTGATGCCACAACAAGGCAGGAAAATAAGCATTCTCTGCAGGTATTTTCCCCTCTAGTAGCAATGTATTATTATGTAGGTTGGCAAGAGGATGATTTACAAAGCACTATGGCACAGCAATATGCTGGAGTGGAAACATGCATATTTCTCCACACACATCAACAATCTAATAGATCAGCAAACACACAACAGAAGGAATTAAAAACAGAAGGTAAGTGAAAGCTTCAATTTAATCCAGCAATGATCTATTTAATTAGCAATGTGAATGCACAGCAATGCGAACACACTTCATCCCTGTAGATATACCAGTAATATTTCTACAATCCATAGACATGGAGCATTACAGCCTAACAAATTCACCACTAAAATGGATTAGCCAGAGCACACTATCCTCATGCTTCTGCTCTGCTACCATGATTAATTTAATAAAGAACCTTCAACGATATTCTTTAGAAGAACAGTTGACTCAGACAAGTCTTTCATTTCTGAGGTTTCTGTGGTGGCACTGGCAGCACCACTTGTAACAGTGCTGTGTCAGCCCCCCATCAGAGTGGCAGCACCCTGTGGCCCCATTTCCATGCCATCCCCACAGCCTTCCCCTGCTTCAGAGCTCTGCTTTGAGAGGAGCAAAGAGCCAAACCTCAGCTCATTTCCCACCCACACCAGCCCCATCTTCTGCCCCTCATGAGAGGGCTCATGAGGCCTTAAGCAGCACAAGGGCACTTCTCTGTGGGCACGGTGGGAGACACGCAGCTGCAAGGGCCAGCACCTGCACCCAGGGTCAAACTGCTTTACAACTGTATGTGACCTTCAAATGCTCCTGAGAAACTGAAGAAATAAAGTATATGAGAGATTCTCCATAGTTATCTCCCCAAAATACTCGAGGTATTTGCAGTATTCATGAGTGTGGGCCATGCAGAGGGGTTTCCTCAGAGGAGCCTGATCTGCAGAGAAGACTTCATAGGAACATGGCTTTTTGCTACAGTGAACCACACTTTTTTTCCATAAACAAAATCTAGGCACTGCAAACCAAAAAATTACCAGCCCAAAATGCAGTGCATTACTTATATCTAGGACATCAATAAAGAGTCAGAAAACACGAGACAATCCCCTCAGGATGGAGCAAGGAGACAGAGCGGGGAGTGAATCATCAGATTAACTCACCTCATTTATTGGTTCCAACTGTCCTTTTAGACATCCAGGATGAAGCAAAGGGGAACAAAATAAAAAAGACAAAAGCAAGTTAGCAATGCTCAAACAACTTTAAATTTTCTGCCATGACGTGCCCCAGCCTGGGTTAAGTGTGAATTTCTGGCAAGACAGTACCTTGTAGATGTTAGAGGAAGGAGAGGTCTGACCAGACATTAGCTTCTCCCATTTCCAATCCTTCCCTACAAAGTTCCTTCTGCTCCTCCTTTCCCACAAGCAAAACTCCCAAACCCATTCTGAAGCATGAAAATCCTGCTCATTGCTAATGGGTATCACATGCAACCACTTATTTTGTTTTCTTTAGTAACCTGCCTCTAATTGCAGCAACTACTTGCTGCTGATAGCAAACCATATCCAGTTTTTTCAGTGGAATGAAAGGCTTTTCTCCACATTCAGCCCATATCAATGCAGTTCCAATGCCAACTCATTAAATCAAGATTTCTAGGAAGGGGTACAGATGAATACTCTCCATTACATGCACATCTCTGGGCACCTTCATCCTCAGATGTGACTTGAAGAACACAAAAGATCAAGTTAAAGGGTTGAGTCCCACACTCCCATTCAAAAATCTCCGCTGCAGCCACCTCCCTCAAGCCACAGAGGAAAGCTACAGCAAAGGAAGAAGGCTTCACAAACCAGTTTTTTATTCACAAAGCCACCCTTGGAACATTACAAATATATATATATAAATATATATATATATATTTACAGGACCCATTTCCTTTGGAGACTCACTAGCATTTCTGATACCTGCTGAAATATCTTACTGGTTGGATTCCCTTGTCTAAAAGTTTCCTATTTGTCCTGGCTGTCCTTGTATATGGGGAATCCCTAAAAAAACCCCAAACCAATACAAAACCACAGAACAAAACAATGCCAAGAAAAAACCCACAAAAAACCCCTCCATCCTACTCTTCCAAATGTAGAAATTGGTTCCTAGCTTTATGCTCAGGGCATGACACGAGCAGCCTTTTCTAAAGAAGAATAGGATGCAGAAGTTGCCTTTAGTTCCAAGAGCTCTCCCACGGATCACGTTTTGGTGCAAGCCTTCCTTTTAAACTTCTTGGAAGCCAGTGCTTGTAAAAAAAGCCACCACTTGTTAGGAGCAGTTAAAAGACTAGAAAAGCTGCAGTGCAATGAGACAAGACAGTGATTACAGATACCCATGGGCCAACCGTTTAAGAAAATGCTAAATGGTTAAAAGGGCTTTATCATTCCTTATTAATGCAAAGTTGCAGCCAAAGCTACAGCGGTTTAGCAGAGCTGCAAGGAGGGTATTTAAACTGCTCTAAAACAAAGCGGCTGGATCGGCGCCACGCGATGGAACGCCGGAGCACATGGCGTGGAAAGAGAGGGCTTCTCCAAGCAGCCCGCAGGGACACACGGCAGGCTCACACCGAGCTGCCCTCCTGCCCATCAGCCACAGCGATGGGTGACACCCCTGTGCGCCACCAGCCCCGAGGGCACACACAGCCACCCCACAGCACCGCGACAGAGCGAGCCTGTGACAGAGCCTGTGACACCCACAAATGGGAGCGCGGGGATGAGAACTGAGTATTACAGCGCTGAAGAGGTAAACAAGCCAACAGCACCATGTAGGGCTGAAACGCAGGGGCCCTTGCGAGGAGAGCAAACACGACCACCTGTTCCCGCACCCCGCTCGCCCCAGGCACGAGGGGCAGGGCTGGGGAAGGGCAGGGCTTTAGGGAAGGCTGCCCCGGCGGATCTCCGGCAGCGCAGCAGCTGCGATGTGCTCAGCAACCCCCGGAGAAGGGCTCAGCCTCCCGGGTCAGGGAGGCACCATCGTGCTCTGCCACGTCATCCCAACTGGCCGAGCAGAGAACAAGCCAGATGGGAGTCTCCAGCCACGAGTGAGCCCTCACCAAGGGCGAGGCTGGGGGCAGGGCTCCATCTCCACGACCTGCTGCAGGGCCCCTGGCTGGCGGTTCCTGCTCCAAGTCAGCAGAGCCGCCAATCCCAGCCAGGTCCTCGGACCGGTGACAACAAACCACCGTGGCAGTACTCCCCAGGGATGCTGCAGCAGGGTGGCGTCCTCACTGGTCACAGGCCGTGATGTGCCCCGCAGTTACACCCCAGGAAAGGCTCACAAGCTCCAGCGGCAGTGGACGCCGCAGCCTGGGGACAATGCGACCCCCTCAGCCGCACATCCCCCACCGTCCCGCCGCGATTGAGGCGCCGGTGTGGGGATAACGGGGTGTTGCTGATGTCCTGCGCCGCACCCGGGTACCCCACCGTGTACCCACGGGCCCCGACGGCCGCGCTGCTGAAGGCCTGCCCGGCCCCACTCGAGGCCCCGCCGAGCCGAGGGGCGCCGGGGGCCCCGAGCCCCGCAGGACACCTCGGGCGGGGTCCACCCGCGGCTGCTCTAGCCCGACTCCGGGCCAGCTCCCGCAGCATCCCCGCTCCCGTGCGCCGGGCGCAGGCTCGGCCCCGAGCGGGAGGGGACCGCGGGGGCACGGCGGGGCGGGCGGAGGGGGACACGGCCCCGCGGGACGGGAGCACGGGTGGCGTCGGTAGCGGGGTCTGTACCAGCGCCCGCCCGGCTGGAGATGCCCCCCCAGCTCGGGTTCATCGCGAACTGGGCGGCTGCGCTCGGGGCAGTGGCTGTGAAGCGGGCGGCTCGGGTGTCGCTCAGGGTCTGAACCAGCCCGGCAAAAATTCAGCCCCACGATGCCGGGAGAGCCCATCCATCGCGGCGCAGCCCGGTGCCCCCCACCCGCCGGACCGTGCCCAGGCTGGGGCGGCCCATCGCATCCCAAGTCTGCCCGCGGGGTTCAGCATCCTCCGCCCTCCAAGAAGTCCTTGTGCGGGATCGGGACGGGCTTCCACGTCCCCGGGGCCATCCCGCTCCCCCAGCAAAGAGAGGCCCGAGGGCTGCTCGCCAACGCCGCGGGGATCCTCTCCTGCCCCGGCGTCTCGCCGGCAACAGCTGCCGGCCCCGCTCCTGCCCCGGCCCCGCCTGGCCCCTCGCCGGGGGCCGCCGTCGCCTCCGGGAACTCCTCCCCAGAAGTTAACCCGAAGTTGCGCACCCGCAC
>VXBQ01002372.1:880227-896501 GCA_013400175.1 Phainopepla nitens
ATACAAACTCACGCCTTCCCCAGCTGAGACGAGGAGCTGGAGCGAGGAGTGAGCTTGTAACCCACAGACCACAGTGAGCATCCTGTCCCTGCGCTGATGTGTCGGGTCCGGCCAGAGGCAGGGTGGGAGGGAACGTGCTCCAGCAATGGGCAAATCCCACCACGGGGGTGGTTGGACCTGCAGAACTCAAGTAGCAAAACACTCCTGAGGTCAAACTCTTGAAAGGGAAAGCACAGGAAAAGGGGAGCTTTTCAGCCATTCTCTTGATCCCCACCTTGGTGCCACACACATTGGAGGCTTCCCAGCATTCTGATGTAAACAAAGGCTTCTGCCCTCGGTTTAGCCGGACGCTCTCAGGCTACACTTCTGGCACATTCCAGCTATGTTGGCTCACACTAAGCCCTGGATAGAGGCAGAGAGGCAGCAGCTTTCAGCTCAGCCCAGCTGGACAGTCAGGGCACTTCCCTGTCTCCCAACAGCTCTGACTCACCACATTTCAGTTTACTTCGGTGAGTGGTGAAAACATCTCCTACTCTGGAGAAGGGGACACTACAGCTTCAGGTACTGGCCAGCCCAAGAGCACTGGTGGCTGCTGCTCCCTGTGCTAAGGAGGGAGCATCTGGGCCAGAATGTCTTTGGAAAGCTCTTGCATTACTGGTCTTGTTTAATGGCCATGTAAGTTCTCATTGAATTCAATGAAAAATTGCCATTGACTTCAGTGGGAAGGGCCATACTCTGAATTTAAAAAAAATTAACTCCCTTTTGCCCCAGGGAGAGCAGCTACTGCTTTAGAAAAATAATTATCACAGTGGTGATAAGCAAGAAAAAACCTGTAGTGCTTACTTGTTTCAGGCAGTTTTGAGCATATGATTAAGCGGTGGCACAAGTTATTTGTCAATTTTTGCTCTGCAATTCTTTTTAATTCCACTTCTTTCCAAGTGCCAGTGTTTAAAATGTCAACCTTTACTTTGAATATTGTTGCTCTTTTCACCACCGCCTTGATGTAGCTTGCAACAACCAAACGCACAGATTTTCTTTCTTTTTTTTTTCATGTTGCAACATAATGAGGAGAGAGGCTTAGGCTTTCAGAAAGATTTTTTTTTTTTGACTCCTTAAATACAGAATGCTGTGAGTCACAAAACTGTGGCAGGCACTACACAAACATTATGTGCATGTTTGCACTTTTTCCTTTAAAAACTTCTACGGAACAGAAAGATCAAATGTTGCATCACTTCACAGTGACATTTTGGCTGACACATATGAAAGTTATGAGCCAAAAAAAGAAGAGCAAAAGAAATTTATATGGGGAGTCACCAATACTATTGATTTTTACATTAGAGGAATGCCATCTTTTCCCCTTCACGTGCTTTGGTAGCAGCTTGTAGCACGAAGCCATAAGATACACATGCTCCCCTTGCACACTCATACATATACATGCATTTAAGTGCTTTTTACATCACGGCATGAAAGCTTTGAGATGATTTTCTCCCAGCACACACATTCACTAAGCAAGCACGGCTCTAACCCAAGGAATATGACAAGGATTCAAAACAGTAGACAGGTGGTTATTGTAAAATCTAATTTCAAATCTGCATATGGCTGATGCTCTGATTAAGCTCTGCTTCTACAGCACTCAGAATAAACAGATCCATTTGACATGATGACAACATAACCTTTGGATGTCCTTTGCTGTGCACGCTCTGTGTATGATAGGACACATTCCATACTTCCCACATGCAATGGCTGTGATGCAGATGGCCAGGCTTGCAATTGCAGAATTTTTAAGCAGAAAACTAGGAAATGAATACTGCTTTTGCAGAACGTGATTTTATGTTCTTACTAATACACACTGGGAATAACATCAGCTACATCCAAAGCATGCACTCAAGTCGTTACAACCAGCCCAGCAAGTAGCAAAATCTACCTCCAGCACAACAGATCAGTTCAGCAGCTTCTCAGACAAACCAAACCAGGGGTGTTGGTATTCAAAATGCCATGCCATGCCCAAACCTACCCAAAGACTTTCAGCCTCTTTGTGCCTTAAAGTTAAGAGAAAAGAGCATAACTCTGAAAGAGTAAAGAAAGCAAAGGAAGGCAATCTGATGGCTATTTCAGAGCATTTTCATTTGAATCCTATTAAAGCAGTGCTATATTGACAGTGCTTTCTGCTGAAAGGGAGAAGCAAGAAGACCAGAGGCTATACAAGGTAGGATGAGGTGTCTTCCTCTGCTGTTCTTTTGCCAAATCCTTATTATCACCACTTGAGCCTGCTGGAATAGCCAGCTACCACTCTGCCTGAAAATAAGCTTCTTATCTCCAGATGTTTTTATAAACAGCAAGCCACTGTAGTTGGTGCTTCCCCACTGCTGTTGGCAGCTGATAAAGGTCCAGCTTCTCTTGTTGTTGCAGAATTGACTTTGTTTCCTTGCAGCAGCATCCCTCCAATAAAGGTATCTGCAATTACCTCTTCAGAACCATCTCTAGCAAAGTTTGTCTCTTTACAGGCTTCATGGAAATGCAGTTTCTTTCCCTGTGTGATTTTGAGGCTTTTTTCTGCCTTGGGTTTGTACCCTGAAGAGGCAGGTCCAGGAGGTTTTATTCAAGAAGTTCTGGGCAGCCAGGAGCAGGACTGTTTCCTACAACCTGCATCCAGGAGAGCTCCCCCTTCCCAGTCTTTCAGCAGCAAGGATTAGCTTTGACTTTGCCACAGGGACCTGCATTTATTCTAGCTCTATGACTGACTCAGTGGCAGGGGCAGTGTCAGGGAATGCCTGAAGTGAGCTGAGCTCTGCTTCCAGCTGATGGCAAAGCTGCAAGCTCAACCCTGCTGGCTGCCTCCCAGGCTCACGTGCTGTTGCCTTCAATCCTTTCTCCCAAATTCCCACTGGGCATCCTGCCCAGACAGCTCAGTTTGGAGTAGTGAAAGGTCACCCCCTTCTCCTACATCATTCCTGGTGTACTTCAGGGATCAGCAAGAAGCCTGGGCTCCAGCACCTCTGTCTCAGGCTCTGGTCCCTTGAGGCGTGAGAGAGTCACAGCAACTGATCTTGTGCCAGTGATGATGCAGTTTCCAGCAGGAACTGGGCTGACATCAGTGTGACAGACACAGACTCCAGCTAGTGACAAAAGAGGAAGGTGTTACAACCCATTTCCATGACTCATGCAGCCTTTGGTCTCAGCTGCCTCTAAATCAGCCCTTCAGCACCACAGACACCTGGGCAGCTGTGTGATGAGGAGTCAAGACACCATTTCCAGGCTTCTGCATTGCCAGTGGCCAACTGCTCTTTAGATTTCATTGCATTTCCCTCCTTCTTCTCTGCAATTTTCCTAAGCTCTTACCCCTTATGAACTGGCATTACCTACCCCGAGCTCCTCCTCTTGTCATCTCCTGGACCCAGCTCGTGCCTGTAGCCAGGAGGAACTGGTTGGTGCTGTGCCCTGGAAAACTCTCCTCTGCTTCACTTCACAAACAGCCTCTGCTGATGCTGCATCTTGCAGCACATCTGGGTTATTAACTGGCCACCTGGCAGCTCCCTAATTGGCAATATCAGTAAAAGCACATTTTTCTCTTAGGTCTCCAGATAAAGCAGTTAAATTTGATCTAAGATCCTCACATCCTCATTGCCTCATATAATTTGTAATGACCTTGCCTATGCCACAAAAAATCACAGCTACTCTTTTTTTTCACTCACATACTTTCCAGTTTCTCTTTAACATACACTCTGGCAGGGAACTGAATGACACAGCATAATCTGCTAAAGCTTTTTCTATAGTAAACAGAGATAAAAACCACAGCCAAAGGGCATGCAGGCTCCGAGGAAGCCAGCACCGTGTGTTATCGTACCAAGCACTCCAATCCAAGTTCCTGCCCAAAGGAAAGCTGTCCCCGGGGGAGCTGTCACCTCCCAGTGAGGTCCTGCTCCACTCCAGCATGCTGCCCACGTCCCAGCACTGCTCTGGGCACAGCAGAGCCCTCGGTGGCTTCACACAGTGTCACTTGTGTGAGCCGAGTGTCGCCAGCAGAACGTGCTGAAGGGGCGTGGGGACTGCCAGGTCAGGTGTATAAATACCAATTTGAGGCCGTGTTCTTTCGGTGCCCTCGTTTTGCAGTAAAGATGGGACCTCTGTGACCTGTGAGTCACTGGCTCGCAGGGTCCCCCCCAGCCTCAGCAGGGGGAGAGAGCCTGGAGGAGGCACAGCGCCACTGAGGCTCCTCTGCTTTGGAACTCACTCCCAGCACTGAGGCCAAAAAAGCTTGGATACAGCAGGCTTTGGGTCAGGCTAAAAAGCCTAGAGTATTTTCAGACTTCCTAGGAGAGAACGTTGTATTTATAGGGAAGTTTAGTTCTTCAGTTGCTTTTGTAATTCATTTTGTTTATGACTGGTTTATTCAAGCTGTAGGGTTGAGGAGTTAGCTGCTAGGTTTCTTTTCCAGCCTCACATTTCTAACTATTTGCAGACATAGGACAGAGCTATTTTTATAATATAAATCATTACAGAGAGAATATCTCACAGTCCCCACTGAAGCAAATTCCTAAGGAAGAGAGCTCTATTTTAGAAGTAAATTACTACTTCATTTTTTTTTTTTCCAATTTAATGGCTGAGAAACAAGGAACATCAGTCTGAAGCCAAGCAGTGTCTCCATTTCTCAGGAAGACAAACTCAGTGGAGTGAAAGTCACTTCTACCAAGAGGAGCTGGGTGGGAGCTGCAGATGTGGCTTCCCAAGGCCTGGAGGATTGAGTGTGATCCTGATGAAGGGGCTGAGCAAACAGGGACTGAACCTAGGCTTCAAGGTGACACAACTTTAGAGATAAAGGTACCCAAGATACTTTCAGTGCCCCACCTTAAAAAGTAAGATGATGTCTTCTAAAAAGGCCAGAGTGTGGGATTTTACAGAAGACAAACTCTCTCTCAACATCATCTCTCTGAGACTCGGGGACAGAGCTGTAAAACAAATGCTGAGAGTTTTGGTTGTGCTACAGACTCATGGCTCACTCATTTTAGAAGAACAGTCTCATCCCCTGGAAGTTGTTTGAATAACAGTGCTATGGCTCTTCCCATTTAATTCACACTAATTTGGCAAGTCACAATTCATATTCATAAGAGCATCAAAAACTACATCAAACCTAGAAAGTGGACAGGAAAGGGATTAGAATTTACTGGTTTCTCCTTTTCGGCAGTAGCTTGAAGTTGTAAATTTACACAGAAACAGAACCACAGATGTGGTCACACTTTCTTCAACTGAATCAGCAAGACTTTATAACTGAGCCCTGGGCCTCACAGCTGTGAAATACAGGAAAAGTTATCCAAAACCATTTAAATAGCTCGTAAGAGAAAAGCTTTTACATTGTGAAACAAATTAACAAAACAGAAAGATAAAGATCGCTTAAAACTTTGGGAAAAAAACAATATCAACGGCAGCAAAACCCACTTCTGAGCTGCAGAGGAACATCTACAAGAACATGTTCAGCATTGTTCAGCTGCAAATACCAAATCATGATTTGGAAAAAATATGCCCAAGACAGCTTCAGAATTCAACTCGTTCAGAAGGGCATGACTATTTTTATGACAAAAGGTTCTGTTTCCAGTCATCTCCTCACAGCAGCAGAGACCATTACATCTGGTTTTCCCATTTTGCACATCTCATTAAGCAGATGTGCAAAATACTGTATCATGCAGTAGGCTAAACTTGGTGGGCTAAAGGGGCAATTTGCATTCTAAAGCACTGCAGTGCTGTAGCTGAGAAACAAATGGAATTCCTGAATATTTCTGCCTTGAAAGGACCCCGGTTTCACCTGTCTGTTTCTATTGTTGAATTCTTTCCCTCCATTCTATGCATTTACCCTGCAGCATTTTCAGTAGGACACAGCTCTGCTGAGGAGGGCGGCTGCAAATCCAGCTAAATGAGATCAATATAAAAGAACCAAGTCCTTTCCAAATGAAAATTTCCTTCTCACAAGGCATGTCTTCTTTGGGCATTAATAGAAACCAAAATCACTACACACAGAGCAACACACACCGTGCTCTCTGCTATTCAGAGCTGAGCTTGGAAGGCAAACCTGTTTTCATCACAGACTGATCCAGGCTCCTTTGCAAAAGTCTGCTAAAATCCAGGTGATAACATTCTGCCTTGCTGCTGGGAGTTCCCCTGGGTATCTGACTGAAAACCCTGTTCTCACAGATCAGATGGGAACACTTTTGATCTTGGGGCTGCTCCTTATGTCATATAGGTAGCAGAATGTTGTTTTCCTCCCCCATAATGTGCCCAGTAAGTTGCAGCTGATCGAGCAACGCTGTCAGGGAAGGTGTCCTTGCTCCTGAGCAGTGTCCTGGTGTGGCTCCAGCCCCACCCTGTGCCTCATCCCACTGTGCCAATAGCTCAGTCTGTGTCACCTGCCATGATGGGTGACAAACTAATTCCACTGGCCCCAGCAAAGCAGCTGATATGAGCCAAGGACTGCTTTAGCCCTCTCCCAAGGGAGGAAGCTTACTTGTCCCCCTCCCTGCAGCATCCCTTTTACAGTGTGGGGCCGGGGACCTCGTTAGCAGCACAAATAAGTTTCCAAGCAGAAAAGGGACAAAAGTAAATCTGATCTCATCCTGGCTTCCTCCCCCACTGGAAGAAGCGGAGTGGCTGTGGCCAGCACGTGACTGCCATCGTGTCCCCATTCCGCAGGGATGCCATTGAAAGGTTATGAAAATACTGTGCAGGAGGGAGAAAGGAGGCATCCATCTGCTCCCTTCACTGCAAGGGCCTGCTCCCTCTGTGAGCTTGGATCACGGAGATCTGCTGAAAACAAGAGATCTTGAGGGGCAAAGACGTGCCAGAGCAGTCAGGACAGCATACTCTGGTGTGTGCAGGGACCTGTGTTCAATCAGAGAAGCCACTTATTCAGTCAAAATTAACCTTCTGCTCTGCAACTTGAAAGCTGTGTTTGCTGATGTCTGAGAGTGAGCAGTTTTGTACAAATAAAATACCTGTGCACTTCACATACAGCCACTCTAGTGGCAGTCAGGCAAACAGATACTCAAACTGCTGCACTGCCAGAGCCCTTTGAAATGCAAGTCTCATTATGAAGGTCTTATCAACCAAAGAAATAAATTTCACCACTGAAATGACTCTTTGTCACGGTCCCTCCAGCTGGCAGAGACAGGTGAACTGCACCTTACCAGCTGACATTTCAAAAGGCAGGAAGCAGAGCTCACACCACATCTCCTTCCACAAGAGTTACAAGCCCTGACAGCTTTGGCTGAAGAGGTTCATGCAAATCCCATGGTTCTCCCTCAGAAACACTGTCACGTTTTCCATTGAGGGCTGACTCTTCTGATGACCATCCAGGTAGTGACCATGTTCCCCGAGGTGATCACCTGTCCCTCCTTGCAGTGTACCTGTTGCCTTCCCTACTTATCCCTTTCTCCCACCAGCTCCCCTCCAGCTTATCTAGTGGAGTCTCTGTTGTCATTCTAAGTCAGATACTAATCTCATCCAACAGCATCTCATTATGATTAGCTCTTAATTGCCACTTAACACAGGGATCGTTAACAAAGGCCATAACAATTCTTCCTTGAGGAATTGAGTGTTGAAAGCTCGTTATGTGCCCCTATACACCCTTTGGGTAATGAAAATGATTTCAAGAGGCAAATTTTAAACGCTGCTGTGCACACAAGCTCTGCACACAAGATTTATAGGGTTTCCTGGAGCACTAGTAGCATTTTCAAGGAACAAACCACAGAAGTCAGTGTGTTTTGCTACCAGTCTCCCTCTGTCCCTGCCTCATGCACTCACCATGTCTGAAAGTCACGTAAGGTAACTGAAAGTGGGAACACTTTAAGAAGCACCTGTAAAATGCAAGGGGTTAATGTCACAGCATGGCTACTGCTCTGCTGGAACTGGTGCCCCCAGCCAGGTGCAGCACATCGTGAAGAGTCTGCATTTCAAGGCAGACAGCGCTCAGAGAGCCAAGAGATAAACAGACTGCCAGACAAAACTCATCCTTAGGCACATACAAAGCTTCAGCCAAGACTTCCTTCATTCCTGAACAAGTCAGACTCTTGGGAGATTTGAAAATGGACAATTTGCCAAATCCTTACCAAGATCTCCAGAGTTCCCACAGCAGAAGCTACAACTGAGTGCCAGTTCACTTTATTTAATCATCCATCTGTCAGTGCAGCAGTGAGGAGACAGAGAGGCCTGAAGCTTCTCAGGTACTGCCCCATCCACCCTGTGCCAACAGGCAGTTCAGTGTCTGTTCACAGCGCTCTGGAAAACACCACACTGAAATAAGAGGAGAGAAATGGGCCTGTTGCTTTCTCAGAGTTTACTGCTGATGTTCTCCTTCCCACTCCCTCCATTTTTTTTTAGCTGTTGAGGAGATGTCATTATTTTCGGTAGGGCCTGAATGACTGCTGAGCTCAAGTGGCTTCTGGGGGAAACATACAGGCTCTGTGCAGAAATATTTTTTGGAGAAGTGCCCATGATTCACAATCCCTATGACTAGCAAGTTTCTCTATTTTGAAACACACTTCAACAAGCTTCCAACGGGGCATGACAAAAAGAGATGCTCAGAAGACACACCCATACCCCCATACGATCACCTCTTGGGCAGCAGCCCCTCCACCAGCAAACAGCCCAGAGGTGAAAACTGCACAAAATTCAGAGTTCCTGAAAATCCCTCCTGCAGGAGCCAAGCCTGCCGATTTAAATGAAGAAAAAGTCTGTAATGTGCCTGTTCATTTGCAGATGTTTTTATGCCTAAACGTGGTTCTAGGAGAACTTCCAAGAAGCCATAGGAATATATTCCTAAATGCATTGCACAGCACAGAGAAGTCTTTTGCAACAGAAATAGAGGAATGACTCATTTCCTCTGTAGCGGCTGCTCCAGCATTTCACTCGCACAGGCAGTGGAGCAGCTCCCTGTGCCATGTCAGGAGGAACTGGGAAACTCCAGAGCAGTTTCCAGTGTGTGTAAATGTAACTGAATTTTGACTTGCCTTCAAAACCAGTGATCCCTGATTGTCATCTGGCGGAGCACAGTTTGCAGATTGGCAAACTGCGCCCAAACACTCCCTCCCTCGATGGGAGTTTTGTATTTCAGCATTTTAGTTTTGCACAGGATTAAATCCTCAAAGAGAGAGCCGAGAGCTGCCCTCTCTGTTGCCGTCCCCTGAAGCAGTACACACATGGATTTGCCAGTGAATTCAACTCCAAGTTTCTCTTCTCCCCCACTTGAAACTGAAAGGAGTGGACTGAAATTTCTGGGGAGAAGTGAGCTATCAGTTGCACTTCACTGCTGTTCTTCCTGTTTCTACAGCTACTTTGTTTTCAGTCATTACAGTGAGACTTCTCAAAGCAATTCTTTCACTTTCTCCCCTAGGAATCCATAATACATTTTTGAAAATTTTTAGTAACTTTTCTTCTTTAATTTGATAGCTGGTAATCTTCACGGTACTTTCTCCATCAAGCCTGTCTGGTGTTTCCTTACATCTCCTTTTTCCCTCCACCTCCACCCAGATTATCATGGGGACTCTGTGGCAGGGATAAAAGCCAATAGACAATCACAAGTATCATGAGATCTCTAACAAACCCCTGTCACATCCAGCTCAGCCCAGAGATGAGTATTCTCTATGCAGCTCTGGTCCCATTTTTTCATGGGTTTGGTGGGAGTTTTTTGTTTGGTTTGTTTGTTTGTTTGTGGGGGGTTGCTTGTTTTGTTTTGTTTTGTTTTGTTTTGTTTTGGTTGGTTGGTTGGTTGGTTTGGAGGGTTTTATTTGTTTGGTTGGTTTGGGTTTTTTTGGGTTTGGGGGGGCGGGGCGTGGAGGAACTCCCAGAGGTGTCAAGAAAAGCAGCTTGTCATTGGAGTACACCAAATTCTTCCGAATCTCTGAATCACCATTGCCATCCTTTAAAAGGAAAAAAACAAGGCTTAACACAGAGCCGGGTACACGATGACATTTGATGCACACACGTTGGTAACAACCTTTAAGCGTTTTGCATATAAATCGTTACATGAACCCACAGGCTGTTTACAGACAGAGAACACACTACCTATATAGCTCTGCTGCTGATCTCTTGTAAAGCAGCTCCAAATATGCCCATTCTCGGTTATTTATTTAAAATAGGACACTGAAGGCACATGCACAAGAGCAGAGGTAGTTTCTTAATTAGCCAACTCATATGTTTGAGAAATCCAGACAGATCAATCCATGGTCAGCCCTCCATATCCTGCTTATTTTAGAGCTGGGAGCTACTTCAGCCTCTCCAGTAAGCACTGCACTGTGCTCCAAAGCATCAGCAAGCACTGAAAGAGAATCCTTGTGCTTTAAGGAGTGCCAGTTCTTATTCCTTCCTCAACTACCAGCTTCCCAGTGCTGTCAGCCCAAGAAAAGTGGGACTGGCTGCTCTTCTGCCAGCTACTGAAATTATGTCACTTACCTCAGGCAAGATTCACCAGACATTTAATGAGGTGACACAAGAAATAAATCAGCCTGGAACAGGAAATTTCCCGTGTCTGAAATCTTTTGGAGCCGTATGAAAATGGGATGCACAAATGACTCCCTTCCCTTCTAGACAGCTTAAACTTGCATTAGCAGTATTTAATCAGCAATTCACTGCTGACCTTGGCTGCATTACAAGGAGGTATTTGCACAAGGATGGAAGGATTTTAAACAATTTATCCAATGAGTTGGATGCAAACAGGCTTTTCTTTAAACACCAAGCATGCAAGTCCCTAGGCCAGTTAATTTTTTGTTAACAGATTTATCACAAAAGGAAAGTACTGTGTTTCTTTCCTGTTGGATAGGAACTCGGGCTTCAAATAGAGAAATACTTCAGAGCAAGGATTCAATGGAGACCAGAGGATGGCTTTGGCTTTTAAGGAAGCCATTAACAAGATATAATGATATTAGAGGTGAAGTTCTAAATACATTTTCACCGTGCCAACTTGGTTGGCTGAGTGTTGACACTAAATGTTGACATTTTTCCAGACTTTGCCAGCAAGAAGCCCGTTAGCCACACTGAGTCAGCAACTGCTGCCCCTCTCACAGGAGCAGCTCCTGCAAGGTAAAGGCAGCACACAAAGACCTGGAGAAAGTCACCTCCAGCCTGGCTTTGATTCAATGCTTTAAAAGCTCAGGGTCTTGCTGTTATTTCATTAATAGGGAACACCAGCACAAGCCATGTGTACAGTTCTTGCATCTTACCAAAGACTAATAAAGGATAGGTAATTTGCTGGCTCATCCACAAAATTCCTGCTGGCTTCAGCAGCACTTTTCCCATATTTAATAGCAGCATGACCTGCACGGTTTGGAACGGATCTGTGTCTGGACATGCCATGCTGAAGGGTCACACCAACGCTGTGAAATGAATCCTCACGTTTCATCAAGCACCAGAAAAAGCAGATTTGCAGCAACCCAACACTGGAGCCAAAGCAACAAGGACTCTGAGCAAGCCAACCACAAACCCCAACGTGCTCCATTTCAGAAGTCAGCACCACCACAGATGGTGCCAGCCGTGCTCCACTCTCTCTTCTGGCTCTTCTCCACATCCCTCTGCACAACTCCCAAGGCGTGGACTTCCTGCTTTTCCATCATTTTGCCACTTTAGTTGTCTCCTCCTAAAGAGCACATAAACCTGCCAATTACAGTTCTGTGGCTGCAGGTAGCTTTTAGTGAAAAAAAAAGGCAACAAGGAATTTAAATCTTGAGGCACAGAAGCTTTAACACAGTTGTTTATTATGACAGGGAAATATTCAAACAAAACCACCGACTTTTTATGGAAACAACAAAAGTGCAAATGTATTTTGGAATTAAATAGGAAATGAATTTATAAACGTTTCACTAAAATGGGCTGACACTTTGAGCCTATAAACACTTTTATAAAACCAAAACAATAGCAGCTGAACACTTCAGTTTTATCTTTAGTCTTATGATTAACCAGCAAAAAAGAGTTGTACCAGACATGTACATTACAAACAGATACTTAAAATTTACATTAATCTGCAGAGATTCAAAATCAAAAGAGGAATGTTTGCAAGATATTTGGTCAGATAAAACATAATGCCTTTGAGAAACAAACAGCATTTTTCAATACAAAATTAAATTACATATACAAATTTTGGTACTGTAAATTAACTTATTCTCTTGCAGGTATGACTCCTCTTCCCAATCAACATTCAATAAAAACAACTTCATTTGCACAGTCTTTGCAAACTTAGATTGCAGGTAAGAGAATCAAGAGCCCATGTTAGTGCTAAATAACATGCTCTTGTTGCTGTGTTTGTGTTTCTGTTTACACACACACAGGCAACCCTACTGAATCCATGGTGCATTGTAACAGCTACAGCCTCAGCAAACAGGTATTCATAACCTTGTTGTGTATCCACGGGCTGGGAAAGGAGGAAGAAGGCAAAAAGGCCACAAGATTACTCACATGGGCCAAGTTCTCTGTACACACCCCTGCAGATAAGGCCCTGTAACAGCTCCAGCACACAGCAGGCAGCAGTGCTGTCATGTTTCTTTGGAATAGATGAATGCTGTAACAGAAACTTCCATCAGCTCTTTTCGTCAATCCTATTCATGAATGCAGGCTGTAGAGCAGATAAGGAGAATACATTTAATATCTCAGTTGTACCCCCGAGCCACCAAGTGCACACACATTGCCTCATGGCAGGATGCCCCCTCACCTCCAGAGGGTTCACCCAAGCTCAAGGTGAAAGCAAACACGTGCATTTTCTCCGTCATGAACTCAAAACATGCCTTGCTGAGCAAAAACTTGCACTGAAGATCGACCTGCACAGCTAATGAACTGAGGGTTTGCCTCACTTTCTACCCTGATGGACTCAACTGCTTCGGAAATATTGTCAAAACAAAATCCACTTAAATCTCTTTACCCTACACGCCAAATCCACTTGCTTTCAAGAGTTCTCCTCCAATTTTACCCCGTGTCCTTTGGCTTGTTTGCAGTGCATCATCACTGAGAGTTTACCATCATTGTCACTCACTCCTCTGCCCAGCTTTCATTTTCTAAACTATTTACATTCTCCACCATCTCTTCTTGTCATGTACTTTCCAATGCAACTCTCCTCTCCTGACCTATGTTTTAGTGAGGAAGTCTTTACCAAGTCCATTACAGGTATCCATGTATTGTGGCAATACTAAACAAATGTACACCCCTTTCTAGAGAAAAGATCCCTTTTCAGAGACAGGGATGCAGTGATATAAACAGACAGACAGCTGACTGAAGTGATCATGATGCCAGAATTAACAACTCAAGGGTTTTCATGTCAAGAGTTCAGCCAGCCACAATACCATGGGCTGGCCATCTAGTTCTTCTTTGGGCAAAAGATTCAATGGCTTTGACTGCAGAACTGCATCTTATTTTAAATACCAAGAAACACAAGCCTGCAAAAATAGTACATATCATGGTCTGCTACAAAAAAAACCCAACAACCCAGAAACACCATTGTAGCTGACTTAGTCTTAAATACCATGTGCAAAGAACATTTGATCAATGCTACCTATAAATACGCTATTTTGTATTTGTAGAAAGAAGCACAGTGCTTCAAATACAAAAATAACCCAGCTTGTGGGTGTGACCTATGCCATAATTACCTGAAAATATGACTGCAAGAGCAGTTAAAAGAAATAGACAGAAGTAGGCAAACATCTGCCTAGGGAGTGTTTCCATTTAGAAAAATAGATTTCTATAAAGCTTCAAAGACTTTGAAAATGTTTGTTTCATGTTCTGATGCAAAGAACTCTGAGTAAGGCACACCAATACATCAGGGAGAGGAAGAGCAGGTTAATAACTTCAGGCTATCCTAACGCTTCCCAGAAGTTACACTTGGTCCTTCACAATTCCAGAGTGCTCACTCAGGACACAGCATTGCAGGTGATAAGGCACATGCTCAGCTTCCTGAGCACCAGCAATTCAGCAACACATTTTTGGGACTTAGTACATCAAATACTTGAGCAGGTGACCAAATAATGCAAGGATTTGAAATTCTGAATTTTCTGACACCCTGGCACACCTGCAGTAGGAGCTAAGGACACTTGCAAACCTGGCTGCATCACAGCTCAACAGTTATTCCAGCAACTGGGACATAACCAGACAAAAAGTGGCAATTATCTGCCTGATATTTATACTTAGAGGACACCAGAATCTGTAGCCTAAGACTGCCTCTGTACCACGAATCAGTGCTAAATAATTCTGAAGTACCCTGAAATATTTTACTTTCTTGTCCCCATAACAAAATAACAATTTGCTATAGTACAGCACTAGAAAATCCCATCAAGGCTATTTGGTTCAAACACTGACAGAATCAGACAACTGGTTAGGCAGTCATCCAAAAATCCCACCAACTCCTACCAGGGAGCAGGAGGGTGCCGAATCAGCTTATGGCACTGAGATTTGGACTGGTTTAAGGTTTGTTCCAAAATACAATACAGAATTTCTTACTTTGTTGTTGGTCCTTGAGGTAAAGCATATTCTAAGAAAATAATACTTGAATACAGAAATAATAAAACTCAACTAGAACCCACAAACAAATGAACCTCAGAGTATTTCTTTAAAAGGTTTTCCTTGGGATAATTCAAACACCACTCCTTTAACAAAATACTAATGCCTCCTCAATAGCAATATTTAGTGCAGCCAATTATCCTAAAACTAAGGCCTTTGTGAAAATAAAGTGCTATTTGTTTCCTTCTATCTGCACTTCAATCCTTCAGTATAACCTTCACTTGCACACAAATGTGACACTAGATTCTTTCATCCGATTATCAGAGCAGTTTCATTTCTTCCCTCAAGTTTACATTAACATGTGTTACATTTCTATTTAGCACAATGTGCTCGATTACCCAGGAAATTTAAAGCATGGCATTGAGCACTTCAAACTGTGATCCACACCCATGCTCTAGTGCTTATCACATTTTAAGAACATCTTGGTACACTGAGGGATGGGGGAGGAGGGGCTGTTTGCCCTCAGAAGATTTTTAAATCCCACATGGATTTTGCATCATAAAAAGAAAATCTCAGAAAAGGCTTTTTTGCCACTAAGACAAAAAGTTAACACGAATTTCTAAAAATGTCAGTTTGAGCCTTTCAGTTTGCAAACTGTCAACTGAAGGCAACACTTGACAACTAAGGCTTTTCCCCAGAAATGTCAAAAATTTCCCACGCACAACCAATGAGAATGAGAATTACAATCTCATTAAATCTTGGCCTGGTCTTCTCAGGTCAGGAACAAAACCACAGAAGCACATTTAATCAGTCCCACTATCCTCCTCAGGCAGACAGATGCTCTCGAAGCACCAGCGAGCTGGGAGTGTGGGATGCCCCGGGAGAGTCCCTGGGTGCCAGCAGCTGTCCCCTCACTCCCCCGGCGGCTCCTGCTTGTCCTCGGCGAGGTGTCGGCAGGGGGTGGGCACGGGGCGCCAGTACCGCGGGCTGCTGTACATCCTGATGATGTGTGGGGCCTGGATCCAGGTGCTGATCAGCTGGAAGGCTACAAGGTCCAGCGTGGGCCCGTCGAAGGCAGACAGCAGGTTCACGGGGGCCGCTTCCTTGAGGAACCGGGGCAGCGCCACAGCCTCGGGGATGCTGGCGTTGCCCAGGAAGAAATCCATCAGCACCTGCCTGCGCAGGCAGTCCCTGAGGTACAGCACCAGGTCCTCCAGCCGCTCCACCAGGAACCGCTCATCCCAGGCCTCCAAGGGCCCCTGCAGCAGCAGGGAGAAGAGGGCCGTCTTCAGTACGTAGGAGGAGAGCACTCGGCCCCACTGGGAGCAGAAGGGCTCCTCCAGGCCGAGCCGGCGGAGGTCCCGCAGGCCCTTGAGGATCTGCAGGCACTTGAGGTGGCAGGAGGCGGCCGGGGCCTGCTCCTTCAGCCAGCCCAGCAGCCGCTGCTCCTGCCGCGAGGCGTTGAGGCCCCAGAGCGCCTCGGGGGCCGGGGAGCCGAGGGGGCCCTCGGGCGGCAGGGCCGTGAGGTAGAGCGCGTCGCCGAGAGGGATGGCTGGGATGAGGCGCACGGCCATGGAGATGTGGCAGCAGACGTAGTCGGAGCAGGGCAGGATGTGCAGCGTGGGCGGGTGCCCGGGGCACGCCGAGAGGCTGACGCGGCAGCGCTCCTGCAGCCGATAGCGCACGGCTCCCAGGCACCGCTGCAGATGGCCCTGGAACCAGCGCAGCACCAGCCCCGAGGAGAGGTGGCTGCGGCCCTGCAGCTCCACGCAGAAGCCCTCGGCAAAGGGCCGGCAGCGTCGCGTCCAGCCGTCCCT
>VXBQ01002372.1:897000-929260 GCA_013400175.1 Phainopepla nitens
CGCCGCGCCCCTGCCTGCCCCGGCCGCCGCTCCGCTCCGCTCACGGCTTCCTCTTCCGAGGGACGCGGCCCCGCGTCAGCCGCCGGCTGAGCTCAGAGGAAATGCCGCGGGCGGCGGCCCGAGGGCCGGGGGCGTTGTCCGACGGGGGCCGGCCCGGGGCGGGGAGCGGCGCCGCCCGCGAGGTCGCGGTTTCCCGATCTCCCGCTCTCCCGATCTCCCGCCTTCCCGCCCAGGGAGGCAGAGGCACGGCTGTCCCCGGCCCGGGCAGAGCCGCCCGCAGCCCTGCCCCTGCCGGCCTCGAAAGAGGAGTGAGAGTCGGGTTCCGTGCCCCCCTCACTGCAACAGCGCCCTGCAGCGTGTTTTGGTGTAAAACTGCGAGTTTCTGTACCCCCACGTGAGGGGACGGCGGTGTCAGGGGGAGCACTCCTGCCCGGGCTGCGGTGCTGTGTCACAAGCTCCACGTCGCACGTTTTTCCCTCAAATAAGTGTAAGAGGCCTCTGCCCCTGCAGGCGAGTCCATCCCGTTCCCAACTCTGCCTGAGGGTCTCGGTGCCGAAGGAGCAGGAAAGCCATCAGTGCCACTGCACCAGGGTGTGCATCGGCTGCTGCCGTACTAACAGCTGTCTGCAGTCATAGAATCATTGAAAAGCCTTGGGTTTTTTAGCTTGTGCCCAAATTATTAACAGATTAAGAGGGAAGAAATAACCCCGAGGGTTAAATCTACACAGGTACTTGAGATAATTTTTAAACACATAGTTTGCTGGGACTATCTTAAACTGTCTCAAGTATTGATGGGGACAGGGTCATCCTCAACTTTTGTTTGCTTGATAAATATTTACAGAGTTTTGAAGCTGTTTGCTGAACTCTAAGGACCATCTAAGTAAGGATTCTGCTCAGTTTAATGTCGGGTGATAAGGTTCCTGCTGCTGCATCTGCACAGTGGCTCCACCAAGGTGAAAAGCAGTGCTTGAACACAAGAGAGCGAACCTAGCAAGCTGCAAATGCTGTAACAAGGAATGGGTCAGAGAATCAAATGTTTGGTTATGTAATTTGTGTTTATACGAAACAAAATATGACTCTGGGTACATAAAAATCACACCTGACAGGAAGTAGCATATGTTGCATAGCCAAGATGCTGTGCACAAAGTCAAACTAGGTAACCAAGGTCAAGCAGCCTGAATTAATTCACAGGCAACCAAACTAGGGTGAGAGTCAAGAGTACACTTGAGAGATACAAAGAGAAGTCCTAATCACTCCAGCTCTGACTCTTGGAGTCACAATCAGGAGATTTGGGACTTTTAAAATTAAAAACAAAGCAGATATAAAGGCAAGAAAACGCAGGCAATTTTATAATATTTCAGCCAGCAGAATATTCCATGCCCTACAACCAAAAGCATGTTTTCTGACAGCTCCAGCCAGCTAAGTCCATAGCCTTCCTGCCCAGAAATGTCATCCCACAACAGCCATATCTTGCAAAGAAAACCCACTCCTTGTTTCATGTTTTCCTATATTTCTTCACAAGGCTGAATGAGTGGACAAAAACATTCATTGTTCTGCTTATTGCCTGTGACCCATCACTTCACTTTGTCCTGCACCCCTAAAACTCTGAACTGTTTAAATAACACAGCTGTCCTGGTATTAAACCAATCCTTCAAGATGTTTTATTGGAAAATATTGAACTCTGTGAACCCTTGGCTCTTACATTCAATTTTTACTAGCCTGTGTTTTTTTTTTTCACCCTCAAGCCCAGCATGTTTTACATGCCTTCGAGCCTTGCTCTAGGCATATTGATTTTTCAAGACAGGCTGCACTCTCTTTTCATGCAGGGATGATTTGATTAGCTGCACAGCCACGCTCAGGAGACAGACAGCTACATCTGCAGGAGCTGGCACAGCCCTTCATGCCTGCTGCCCCCGGGGGGATCTAGAGCTTACCAGCACAGCAGTTGTCCCTGAAGGATTCTGCACTGAGCAATGCTGCAGCTTCCCAGCCGGCCGTGGGCCCCGTGGGTCGGAGGAAATGCAGATGTCACCCCAGCCAGTGGCACGGGCCCAGCTGGCCGAGAGCGTGTGACCAGGCACACCGAGCCTGGCAGTGCAAACACAGGCTCAGCACGTGCTTCTACACGCCCAGGTGGTGCTGGGCCAGACTCTCTCAGGCTGCAGAGTCATAGGTTGAACTCTGATAATGTGACCTTAACATCAGAACCAGAATGAATCCACAGCACTGATTTTTACCTCTGCTGTTTAAATTACTAGCTAGTCCTTTCTCTCCTCCTCAGCCGGAGGCAAGATGAAATCTGTAGAGCCTTGGGCTGCTAAGAGATGGCCAGTGGCCTGTTTTCAGGGCCCTTGGCTGCTTCATGACTCCCTGAGCACTGGGTGAGTCTCTGGGAAAAATGCTGAGTACGTCAGAGGTGGGAGATGTCCCAGAGGCACTCAGCTTTATCAAGTTTTTAATAGCAATTGCATACGCAAGAAGAATAATAGGTTGCATACTAACAAACATGACCTCAAAAATGGTGCCAGAGAGAATTCATAACATCACTTTTTACTACCATTGTTTAATTCACCCATTGTTTAAATCGATGTTATCTAAACACTCACTCCAGAATGTCCCATATACAGGATATCCTGCTCACTAAATAAAGAATAATGTTATTCTTAAACAAGTTGAGCTAAAAATAGCTCATGATAGCTCTGAGGGAGATTTGCAGAGGCAAAAGAAAGCAGTGGGACAGAGCATCCATTAAAGTTTCTCCACAGCTGGCAGTATTTCATATATCTGTGTGACTGATCTGTTCATGCTACAGTACACCGGCCACTGTCAGAGACATAGGCAGAGCACACCTCCTGAGGAGACAGCAGCAAGTGGTAGAAAGACAGGAGGCACAAACAGGTGATGCTATTTGTCTGATACTCTTATGACCTACCTGAGAAACAAGCCTGAGATCTCCTCCCAGCTATCCCAGGTTGGTATCTGCCCTGCTGAACCAGAGCTGCAGTCCACTGCAGGTGCAGGAAGAAGTCTCTGGGGATCCCTTCCTGCACCAGTGCTGTGCAGTTGCTTTTCTACAGCAAGTGGCTTATACCTCCATTTTCTCATAATGCACTATCAAACAGTCTATAGCAGAAATGTACAATAATTCATTGCAAAAAAATACGTGTCTGAATGGTCAGTCATTTGGCTTCATGTCCCAGTAATTGCTCTTCTAATTATTTCCTCTGAAAGCAAAGCTACCAGCATATTTCTCCCACAGCCCACTGGATGGTCCAGCCAAGGAGATGACATGATCAAAATAAACATTCTTTGCCTGCCATTCCTCTGACTCCCAGATTTTATGGGATACTATTAACTACAATACAGAACAGCATCAGACAGACATAAATCCATTTTTTATGGTGGACTAATGAATCTCAATCACAGCAGCAGGGGATGGGAAAACAGGAGAAGGTGTCTTGCTACCCCAAACAGCCGGGGGAACCAAACCACTGGAGCAGTGCATGGACATGAAGGAGTTTGAGGAATAGGGGTGTTACTGCACATTCACTCTTAAAATATTTTCTGTTTGCTAAGTCAGATGTGCTTGCCACCTCTGCCAGTCTGTTTGCTCACTAACTATCAGCAGGGTGTAGCACTGCTTAATCTGAGAGCCTGCAAGCAGACTGGGTTGCTGTAAACCACCAGCCCAATACAGGATTTCCTTTCTGTAGAAGGATGGCTTCCTGAGTAATTCATACAACAACCTCTTGTCCAAGCCTGTCCTTATCACAAACAGAAACACCCTGGCATATGCTGGGTATAATGTGCTGGTGATCAGTACCAGCATCAGCTGGTTCATTTCCAGCTTGTCCCATATCATTTGAAAACCCTCAAGGATGTAAATTCTTTACCTGCTTGGCTGCCCTGTGAGGAGATGAGCATTACCATGATGGAGCCTGAAATCTCACCAGGAGGGCTAAATCTGATCTCTTCCCAGCATCTCCCTGCAGTGATTTCTCAGGCTGTGTCCCTTTAACTAAGATTAAACTTTCCACAGATCAATGCAAATCAACACAATTACTTCATTTGCAAGGCAGCAAGGGCAGCATATTCCTATCTTAAAGGCCATTCAGATGAGCTCCTTTAATGACAGCTATTTTTACATCTGGTGTCATAGGTTTCATTATTACAGCAACAACCACTTGAAGAGAGGTGGGAGCATCTTTCATGTTCTATCTAATTCAATTTAAATATCTCTCTTTTTTTTTTTAATCTATGAAGGCATCATATTTACTCCTTGGAACTGTAAAATGCAAGTTTCTCCTATAGATACAAATGCAAAACAACAGGAATGGCCCAGGCTCCCCCTAAGGGAGAGTGAGGTCAAGAACAAAGTGCCATTACAACAAGCTGGTTCACGTTTGAATGTTATTTCTTTACTTCCAGAACACATTCTGTCTTCTATTCCCTTTGCTATCCCTAAAGTGGTGCCTGCAAACGGGGGAGGAGAATGGTGAATGCAAAAACTTCATTTAACCCATCTCAGCATTTGTGTAAACAGACACATCCATGACCTGGCTGAGGTCTGACCAGTGCAAGGGAGTGGATCCTTCACTGGGGGCTTTACAAACACCTCATCAGCGTTGGGTTCATGTTGCAGTGCCCAGAACCAGCCCCTTCCCTAGCCAGAAGGTCACCAGTGCCCATGGGATCTTTACAGCTGAATGGAGAAGAATATGCTTGCACCTGAAGGAGGACATAAATGTTAAAGAAAGTGTGGAGCAGTAGAAGACTTGAGCCCATTGCAGCATCCCTCTTTAGGGGCTGTGGATGTGGTGCTGCAGAGCACAGATGTGCCAGCCACTCCTGCAATAATTTTCTGATCCTCAGGGTAGCACAGAAAAGGAATATCCGTGGTGGGCAAAGAATGAAGAGCATGGACTGAAAAACAAAGAACTGTACCAAACCAAACCCAAGCTTCTGCTCAGATTGCATCTCTTTAAATGACACAACACTGTCCTCATATTAATGTGTTTTTCCCTCCATCTCTCTGCTCTGCCTGCTGCCACAGCATGACACATGACAGAGGCTTGGGGAGAGCTGCCTCAGGCTGCATGAATTTCAAGCTCTCTCCAAGAGCACTTTGATATTGGAAGTTCTACACTTCAAATGTCCATACCTTGTGCTCTGCTGTGGTTACAGCTTTTCTGGGATCTGCTCTGAGGGGAGCTTCAACAGCTCATCTCTGTGGGAAGATTTTTAGTCATTTAAGAAGTATGAAATACTAAGGGTTGCATCTGAACTTGTTAAAATATTTCAGTTCACACAATTTCAGCACTTTAGCCTTTGGCTCTGGAATAAATAATAAACCCTCTTTCTAGATCAATTTTTTTTGACAAGTTTATGAATTATAAGCCAAATAAATATATTCTAAATATCACTCCTAAATGTATTAGTGAATAATGAATTATTCATGATGATTGAGTGCTTCATGGAATTTATTTCCCTTGATTTAGCTCCCCAAGTAGATGAATATCACAAAAAATAGGTATGTCCCAAAACAGCCAGGAAACAAGTCCATTTACAACCTCTCCTTGATCAAAGACAGGGAGTAGAAACATGCATAACTTAGTTTTAGTGCCCGTCCTCATCCATCACCAAAAGTCAAGGCATCCAGCTCAAAACATGCCAGAACATAGCGTGGCCCACTCTGTGGAAGCCCAGTGGCAGACAGGTTGTCCTCTGCTGGCCTCCAGCCATGCTTGCAGGTGACTGGGACAGCATGAAACCACCTCTCCTCTGCTCCAGAGGAACCCAGCTCCTGCTCAGCAGGGCAAGCTCACCTTTTGTCACCAACTCAGCGAGAAGGGTTGGAAGGCTTTGAGTCCAGGACAGACATAAACACACCTGTGTGCTCTGTGCATGCACAGGAGCCAGTGGAGAGCACCCAGCAGACCGGAGGATGGGGCCACTCAAAGGATCTTGCCAGCCCTCCTGAATGGAAATGGCTCCAACTGCAGTGTGCCCCAGCCACCACCTGTCCCCTTGTCAGCTCTCCAGGGGCAGCTGAGTCCACCCCAAAGGTGGCTCAGCCATGGCAGCACTTTCTTCTGTGAGCAGGCTCCGAGTGAAAGGCACATCAGCCACTCCTTGAGTCAGCAGAGCTGCATGATAAAGAAGCACACACTGATCTGCATTTGCACAGATACTTCCACCAACCCATCAGTGATGGCCATCAAGTGTCATGATAATGCTTCCACTTGTCATTTGCTACCTTTGGAGCAGACTTTGATTGTGTGTGTAGCTCCCTGAAGCAAGGCACTGCTGGGTAAGGGGCACAGCTGGGCTTGCCAATGACCACGTGATTCAAACAAGCAACACCTTATAAAATTATTTTAGAAGCCAAGGAAAGCAAAGCCCACAGAAAAACCAGACCCAACTTATGTCCAAGAATGCAAAGAAAAATGAAACACCTAAAATTAATTTAAGAAGTTGTTTGATTTAAGGCAAATACAGATGGGTAGTGGTTTTGACTTCTGAAACCTTGGAGCATGCAAGTCTAAACACAAGGGTGGTAAATAAGTAGGGGAATGGGTGCAGCTCCAGAGACCAAATGGACTTTGATCCACTTTGGATTCTGTGTCCCTAACAACAAACAAAAGGAAGCAAACAAAAACAGATACTAAATCAAGTCCATGATGGCGTGCTGCAGCAATTTCAAATCATTGATTGCTGGTATGAGAAGCAGATGAATATCTTGGTATGGGAGAGAACTCAGGAATGAACAAGTGTTGCCTAAGATGAACAGGGTGAAGATTGAGTAAGAGCAGAGTATGCTATAATAATTGCCAGATGCAGGAAAATGTGTCATTTGTTTTACAATGTGGATGAATATTCTCTAGAAAATCTCCTCTGCAATCTCCTACTCTTGGTTTTATGCAGTTTTCATAACACATGCAGGTCATGTGTGTAATTTGTTCTATTAGTTTCTCTTGGCTGTGATAATAAGGCTTTAGGTTTGGGGTTAGGTTTTTTGAGGTGTTTTCAGTAAATCAGAGAGACAAATGTGTTAAGAGTTCTGCTGATTGTTCCCAACTCGCTACAGGTCAGTACAAGATGACACATGGAGGGTGTGTCATAACACATCATCTAAAATCAAAGGCTGTAGCAGTATCACATGAATTTTGTAGGGAAGTGTAAATGTAGTGAGTGTAGCTCTGTAAGTGTAGGGAGATAAAAAGAGGGAAGACTATAACCATGAATTTTCTTGTTGGAAAGTCACGGAAAACAACACACAGGGCTTTCACCACTGGGTCTGGTGAGTTATTTCTGTTTGAATACCAAGTCTGTGAAGAATGATGAGTCAATTGGAAAGAAAGAATGAACTGTCAGGTCACTCCAAAGCAGTAGCTTCATGTAAGTATTTTTATCCCAGGAATTTGCAACACCATATCCAAGCAATGTATCAGATGAGTCCAGGTAGCTGCTTCAGCAGCTGTGAAGTGCCAGCAATACTGCCAGCTGAAAACCAGGCTGTAGTTTTTCTGCCCTATTCATGGAAAAATCCCAAAAGAAGCAGCAATCCACAGGAAAGCTTCAAGAATACTCACACCAGCTTACCAGGATAAATCCTCTTGCTGGTCATCAGCCTGAAACCTCCAGTGAGAGCTGGAATTCGTGTCACATCTGCTGGAGAGGACCATATGTTCCAGCTTATGCTGAACTAGTGCTCTGTGCTGCAAGTGTCTGCATTTATGACAAATGATAAGCAAATACAGCCAGCTCTAGAGTCTGTATATAAACACATGTATCTGTCATCTTCCTCTGCAAGGCTTGGCTCCCTGAGAAGGCAGAACTGATTCTCATGCATTATCCCTCTAAGCATATGCCCCATGTCTTACAAGATTCTCACATTTTGTGTAAACAATAGCACTTGTGTCACTTAATATTAAGTCATAATTATTTCTCATTAGCAAGTACTGCTGCAATATTTGGGTGTGATGAATTGAAAAATGGACAGTTATTAATTAAAAAAAAAAATCACATTCCAACCATCTCTAAAGTCTTCTTTCAACCACCTTCAAAGTATTCAAGTAAACAGGATTTTTCCTGCCAAAGTCAAAAAAATGAGAGCTGACAAGATGAGATGTGGAAGACAGCTCCTCATCTGCCACTAGCAGTTACCTTTCCAGGTCAGGGCTGGAATCAAGCCATTAAGCTACACTTGCAGAATAACCTCCCCTGTGATTTTAAATCCCACTGCTGCTCTTTTGCTGGATAAAACCCAACAGAAGAAGCAAGATCAGCACACTTTCACATACCAGAAGTGCTGTATGTTTAAGACAATAATATAGCCACAAGGGAGATTTAGTTCCTCTAAAACTGTATTTCCAGTGTGTTTCTGCCACAGACCTGGTAGGAGCACAGCTGTACCCCACAGGAGGGAGGAAACAATCTATCATCAGCAAGATGAGACACAGCCCTAAATTAGACAGAGGCTACTGCTTAAAAAGGAAGCTCACTTTAATGCAGAGCTAGCAACAAAGATCAACAGTACTGAGTCATCTGCCTTGGCACTCCACATCTGTCTGCACCTATAAGCAAAGGCTTTTTGCTCCACTAAACATTTTATCTATTTACATACAACCAGCAGCCTCTGACTATACAGGTGCCCTCAAGCCACATGCTTGGGATAAATTCTTGACAGCTTGCTAAAACACTGCTGGCAGAGATTGTCTTCAAAATGAACTATCAAAAAAATTCAAATCCCCTTTACCCACTGCTGACTTTGCTCTGACCTGGACAGCCCAGTAGCCACAGAGAAAACAGAAAAGCACTTTTAGTGCCAGAAATAATCTTTATATTACAGTCCAGAAAAGGGATTTTAGATATGAAAACCACCCACTGTATGTATGACTTGCTTCCATTAATATCTTGGGCTACTCATGTCCACCTGTACCATAAAATCAATAAATCCATCTGTCCTAGGCACAAGTTACACTGAAAAACAAATCACCTGCAAGGAAAGAAGACATATGAAGCCTGAAGTCTTAAGCAGACAATGAGACTGTCAAGTGATCTTTAGATGCATCCCTTCCTCTCCTCTGTGCCAGTTCAGGAACCAGGCATTGCTAATCAGCTGATCTGAGTGATCTAATAGTTGCCTGAAACTACTCAAAGGGTATTTACCAAGACAGTGGAGGCAAACTTCTCCATGATGCTACATTGACATAACAAGCAGCAGCAGTGACAGTCTTGGAAGGTTCAGGACAGATATCAGGAAAAAAAAATTGCTACTGATAGGGTAACACAGGACCAGACCAGGCTGCTCATAGAGGCTGTGAAATTTCTGTCCTTGGAGCTTTTCATCACCTGTCTGGAAAAAATCATGGCTGACCTGCTTTAGTGCTGGCTGCAGTCCTGCTGCCAGCAGGAGGTTGGACAAGATGACCTCCAGAGCTCCTTTCCAAGGAACACTGCGTGACTCCTGTCCATCAGAACATCATTTACTTCCAGCTAAGAGCAAGCACAAGTAAAGGCAGTACCATGGCCAGAGTTTGTGAGACAAAGGCCTTCAGAACCAAAACATCCCCATTTTTTAAAATATCATAGGTGTATTAATCTGCATCCTAACATCATAAAACACTGCTGCTGCCATAAGCTGCATTTCTGGACACAGAGGTGCCACCCCCTGCTCTGCAAAACTGTAGCATAACGTGGTACTTCCCAAAAACACCTGAAGTGAGCAGGAGGCTGCATTTATTGAAAGCACCTAACAACAACTGGAACTTTCATTCCAATACAGTCAAGCTTTTAGAAATACATTACCCACTGAACCTGAATTCTTAATTCATTTACTCAACAGTAGATTAGCCCCACAACTCTAAAAAAAGAGTATCAGCAAGCATTCTCCAACACAGGCTAAGTTCTGCCACTTTGGAAGTACAACTGCAAAGCTGCTGTCATTCTCCTAAATCCATTCAGATTTTTCATGTCAGACACAATGAAAACTGAAGTAACAAACAGAAAAATGGTAGTACCTTTAAACAATTTCCTCCCTTATAACATACATTCCCCTTTAAATTAGCCAATATTTTTGCCTTAGCCCTTTAAGCCTCCCAAGCAGAAAAATATGTGCAGAATTCAATGCAAGTGACATGCCACAACTTTGAAGCTAGTGAAAAAAATGACTGCCAGTTGAAATTATGTCTTCTCTAAAGTCAAGTTACAAGGCAGATGTGTATAGATTAAATAACTCCTGTAATACTAAGAACAAATAAAGATGTACAATCCATGACATCCCCAGCACAGGAACTTTATGGCACATCCTCCACCAATCACAAGCCTGGTGCTGTGTGCTCAAGTGAGCCACACAGATTTACTCCAGATAAAAATGAAGCCCAACCCAGACAATGACTTAGCTCTCTGCCAAACAATCCTATGAGTCTCATTTTACATAGTTTGCATCATAAATCATGGAATCATAGAGTGATTTGAGTTGGACAGGACCTTAAAGTTCACCTCATTCCACAGCCCTGTGCCATGGGCAGGGACACCTTCTGCTAGCCCTGTCCAACCTGGCCTTGGACACTCCCAGGGATGGGGCAGCCACAGCTTCTGTGAAAACCTGTGCCAGGGCCTCACCACCCTCAGAGTGAAGAATTTCCTTTCTTCTATCTAATCTAAACCTGCCCTCTATCAACATGAAGCCATAAATCCTTGTCCTATCACTACGTGCCCTTGACAGAAGTCCATTCAGCTTGTGTCAGCATCACCTCGTTAATCCCAGCCACGGGGATTTGATTTCTGCCTGGCTGCTGCTGAAACGTGTCCTGGCACAGCCAGAGCTGCATGTCTAAGGCATCACACATGCCTTGTGCAGTGCCTTCAGACAGTGCAGAGATCCTGCTCCAGAAACAGCCCCAGTGCTCAGCACAGGGACTGCACCATCTGTCACTCCCTCCCAGCACCATTGTTACCTGTATCTGACTCAGAGCTGCTTTGGAGAATAGGGGCCAGGTCATCACCAGCACGGACTGCAGGAGAAACCAGCAAGAGGTGAGATGCTGTTCAAAGAGAGGTAACAGCCCTACAGCCCTGCACACACACAGATGGGTACCTGCTGCTCTTCCTCACTGAGAAATACAACTGCTTCTGCAGGAGAAAATTGGGATCAAGCCCTAGCTTATCAAAAGAGCTACAAAAGACCTCATTACTATGAGGGGAAGGATTTCATCCCACTGCACATTATAAAACTCAAATTATGTGTGTATTTTATAATTTACAAGGAAGCCACAAAACTCAAAGGCACAGTGAAGACCTTGTCATCTTCTTCCCCAGGCCCTGTTCTGAAAATGCAGCATTCCACAGCCTTTCTCTGATCCAAGCTCCCCTTCCTCTGTCAACATGAGCAGAGTTCATTGAGGATCACTATGATAACAGACCTGTATAAGCTATATACTTTGGCCTCTGCCTGCCATTAACTCCTGCTGGGATGGCTAGTATTACTCAGCTTAGTTCTGCCTCAACATAAAAAACTAACTACAGCCTTGCAGCAGCTGTACAATAGAATTGTACAGCATTAAACACCTCTTGTTCTTTTGTAACCTTTCACCACTTTTTTTTAGTCTTTCAAAATCTGAAACAGGTTTTTAAACAAAAAAAACGGCCCTTTTCCATGAGAAAAATGAAAAGCAACTCATTTTCTATGTAAAACAAGAAAAAAAGAGTAAACTGCCAGTGAGCAGGCAAATGCACAAGCTTTGGAAGTGGCAGAACAGCCCACCCACACTTTAATGGATGGGTAGAAATCTGCTGCTCCACTACAGAATGAACAAATCCTGTTTAGGAGCATAAAGCAGATTTGATCTCTTAGTTCACATTTCATGCTTGCAGCTGGAGACAGTGTTACTGACATCCTTCTCAAATGTGCAGGATGTGTTCAGCTGCTGAGGACAAAGAACTCTCTATGAGCACTTTCAATTACAGCAGATATGACCAAACACAGGCCTCACATGGCAATTTCTTGATATTTGATGTTCCCAGCCCTTGGCCAAATTAAATACATTTAACATGAGATTTGTCTCTTAAAACCTGTTGCCCCAAGTGTGTGATGGTCTCAGGGGCCACCCACATCTTGGACAATCACATGAGCATGTCTCTCTGTCTCTCTGTCACAAGCCAATCCCACCACTGCTGAACACCCCCCAGACATCTTCAGAGAATCTCTGCAACCACAGCCTTGGAGAATACAAGGCTTCAGCTGAGTACCAGCTCTCTAGGAAAGCTCCACAGATGCCTTGTCCAGCTTTCAATCCTGATGCAATGGCTAAAAGACCAGGAACTGTCTGGCTCAGTTTCCAGTTTATATCACAAGACCATTGTATGTATGGGCATGCAGTGTGCAGCTTTGAGTCAAAATACACCATGCCCTGCCCTCCCTCCCCTGCAAGAAAGGACTTACAAAAGATGCCATCCCATGCTGCCCCTGGTATGAAAGACTTTACAATGGACTATTCATCAAACAATCTTTTTTCCTTCTTCTACTCAATTATTAAAGCTTGTGACTTACACAACTGCACTGCACAGGCTTCCAGCACCATTTGTTACCCCTCTAACCACTTTAGTTAATCATTCTTTTGTGCTGATTCCTCTCTCCTCCAAATTATCTAGGAATTTCACATATGCATATTGATTACTTTAGAGAAATTAAGGCAAGAAATCTGCTAGATGTAAATTTTGTTCAAAGAATTGGTCAAATTAGGGAAGATATTGCCTTAGTTTCATAGGATGGACCTTTAGTAAACTTGAGTTTTCATGGACACTGCTTACAGCTGTCTGGGGCTGAGGCAAGTAAAATGAGACTCCCTTAGAGTTATCTTCTGATTATGCAGTCCCTGAGAATCTGTGATTTAGCTTTGAGTTCCTCAAGTTGTTCCAGTGGATGTGCAAACCAGTCACAGACAGAGAACCAAATGCTACTTTGATTGAACAAAGTAAATAACATCAGTAGTTTGAGTCTTTCAAGGTGACACTTGCAACAGTTTGAGAGATATTAATTTTAAAGAACATACAAAGTGACAGTCATAACAAAATCACAGAATAGGGATTTCTCTATATTAAGATTTAACCTTCTGCCTAAACTCCTCCACAAAAAAAAAAAAAAGGAAAATAATCCTCCCTAAGAAGCCTTTAATGTCAAATTTCACACAATCAGTACCTACAAACACTAACAGAGCTACTAAAAAAGGCAAGCACAGATGTACCTGGATTAAATGCTGTCTGAAGCAAAGTAAGATAAGCTTGAAAGCTCTAACAGAATATTGAATGCAATTCCACAGTGGCTCCAAGTTGCTCTCTCCACCTGCTTTGTGGCAGAGATCAATTCCTTACCTGCTCAGGTAAAAAAAAACAAACAATAAAACCCCCAAAAAACCAAACCAAATCAAACAAACCAAAGAAAACACCAAACAACAACAAAAAATCCCCACCAAACAAAAAAAAAACGCCATGGTAAGTAAAATTCTACTTAAAGAATTCAAACT
Organism: Phainopepla nitens; assembly: GCA_013400175.1. Lineage (NCBI taxonomy): Eukaryota > Metazoa > Chordata > Aves > Passeriformes > Bombycillidae > Phainopepla > Phainopepla nitens. The sequence goes on from VXBQ01002372.1 coordinate 910,527, forward strand.
GTGCCTGAAAAGAAATCCACCCCAAAACACATAGAAATCTTTAAGTAAAAGTGGTCTTAAAAATACCTATTTTTAATCAAGATGGACTGAAAATAAATACTTACTATTACTTCACTCACCCTGAACACAGAAAAAATATTCTTTGTCAGTATTAACTATTTTAAAATGAGCTGCTCCAGCTTATTTCAAGTACACATAAATTTGAAGGCAACAGAGAATGTATTTATCATCTTTATGTGTGTGCATCCATACAAATGTTGTATATATAAACCATGTAGATATGTATTTTGCTGCCACCTTGTGAACAGTCTCTGAATAGGGAGGTTTAGCTCACACAGACTCAATTCTGCCACCTTTATTCACATTTAGCTCAACTGACTAATATAGATGCTTTTTAAATGGGGACTCAGTGTGACAAAGGATGGCTGAATCAAGTGCTTAGTGCAGAAAAGTTTAAAAGGCTGAATAAAACAGCTGAGTCTTCCACAATTTCCATACTCTTTTATGTTTATTGCCACGATTATTATGGAAAATATAACTAGATTCTTTCTGATAAAAATATTGCAGCTTTGCATCCAAGTTGTATGGCTGTCTTCAAAACAGAATAAGCTGGTGTCTGTAAAAAGAATAAAAGATTAAATAAATCTACTGAAGTGTTTTGCTTGAACCAGATTGTAAAAAGAAATAGTAAGCACTATTAAAAAAAAAAAATCAAAGTAAAACCACATGCATGCCAAGAAAAACCACACCTCTATTTGCACTCTAATCTATCCTAGAGAAAACTAAGTTAAAATTTATCAACTTTTCAGAATATTTCCATTTCTACACAAATGTAAATCAAGAGAAAAAATAGGAGACAAGTCACACATTCCCCATAGAGTATCCAAGGGAGCACAGAATTTAGTTCAGTATTTCACACTTCCTAATAAGATGATGCCTCCAGTTCCCAGCACTGTATGGATAGCACTTATTAGCCTTATCTTCAAAAATATTTAATTTAATTTAATGAAATGGGAAGAAAATCTAAAAATTTGCAGAGGACACCTCTTAGGAAAAATCAAAACACTTTAATGAATTTCAACAGATTCAGTTCTGTTCTAGAAAAACAAAAGTTAAAACATGCAGGACATTTTACATGTATCTTTGGGAAAGAGTATCAAGAGCCTTGTTTTCTGCTTCTCAAAGAAGCACATCCCAATCTCTAAGTGAGGAAGGTAAGAGCAGCACCTGCAGCCTCACTGACAGCATGCATCAGTCAGGATTCTACTCACAGCTGCTGCATCGTGCTCCAGCCCAATGTCGTGGTGCTCCTGCTCCTCATCCCGGAATTGCTTTATTACCTTTGAAGAGAGCACTCCCTGAGCCTGCTGTGCAGAGAAATCCAGGCAGCCAGTACACAAAACCAGATGCTGTTGTCCATTGTGTGCACCACAGCAAGCCAGGGTCTCTCAAAAACTTCTCAAAGATCTGAACTTCCAGTTCAGCAAGAAGGGAATTATTTACAGCATTCCCCTAACCTGAAGTTCTCCTAGTGGTCTCCAAAGATGTCTTTAAGTTGCTGCTGTTTAATGAATATATCACTGTTTAATTAATATATCACTATTTTTTTCAGTTTCAAAAAACCCTCTAGTCATAGTAACTTTTAACAGTGACTAGTTTCACACCCCTACATTATTCTGACAATTTGAATAAAGGAATTAAGGTCCCTGCCTTGCCAATCAGTAAGGGTGTTCCCCTGCAAGCTAACCAGGCTTTTGTCCATTCTAGCACACTCTAAAGAACAACTGTTTGTCTTCTAATTTCTCAGCTGGGGCAAAAAGATTTAGAGGATTTTCTCCTGAGATGCCTGCAGATGACCAGGGCTGCTTAATGAAGAGCTTAGCACTTACAGCCACCTGGACACTGTCCCTGCTCAACAGGTTTGCATTGCTTTTGGTGTCCTTGCTAGCTCTCCTCATATTGGCACTGGGAATAAACTCACTGCCTGGAGTTTTCTCTTGATTTTGTGCCATCTCTATCAATTTCATTGTCATTTCAGGGGTGGTATTTCCCTGGTGCACCTCAGCACAAGGCCTTCAGATACAATCTCTGTAACAATAGGATACATTGGAATAATTACATTTGCTACATGTTACACTCTGTACAATTGAACACGGGGTGGCCAGCAAGGCTGGAAATGAACCAGCTCCATGTGCTGCCTGTGGAAACAGCTCCATCTCCCACAACCACCTGCCAGGAATGGGTCCCAATCCGATACCTAAAATGCTTGGGAAATGATTTTCTCATAGAGCTGACAACCATCAGCTCCTTACACACTCTGAGAGCATCCAGGACTAGAACATGAGCATGGCAGCAGTGCCAGGAGGGCAAACCCCACCCTGGGGCATATCAAACACTGCATGGGCAGAGGGGCTGGAGAGGGGCTCATCTCAGCTCATCCTGAGCACTGTGTGCAGCTCTGGGCCCTACAGGTTAAGGAGCATGTGGAGGCATTTGAATGCCTTCAGAGGAGGGCAACACAGCTACTGCACAATCAATATTTCCTCCTTTTGTTTCCCCTCTAGACCCTTCCTTTCCATTAAAATTAATCAAACTTCAAGCATAATTATCTCACTTGAAAAGGAAACCCTGCATTACTGAAAGTGTGCTGAGGATAATCCAACACATGCTTTCATTTTGGTGCTTGATCAATTTAGTGCTGCTGAAGGAAAAAAGCATTCTTTCATTTTAATAACTTCTGTTGACTTCAGCATTCTCAGTGACAGAACCAAAATATCCACTGTAAATTCTAAAAGCATATTGTTTTTAAAAGACTAAATCACATCAGATAATTCCACTGATTTTTCAAATCTTCTTTTAAGTCGTGGTTAAATACCTGCAGTAGCTCTTTGTACTTTTCTGGATCCTCTTCTATGAGAGTTCGGATCTGGTTGTTGTAGTGCTCTGATATACTCTCCTCCACAGCTACTGTGCAAGCCATTGCACCCTTCTTTCCAAGTAAAGCACTTCCAGCCCCTGGGATTGGGGTACCAGACACATGAATACAATGACATCTGAAGCAAAACAAATAATTTAACACAACTGAAGACTCCACAGAACAACCATAGCATTAATTATACAAACTCACCTAAAACAAAACCAGCCACGTTCCACAAAGGCAACAAAACAGTAGGTCGAACTCTATATGCAACCATGAGCTGATTGAACTTTTTCAGGTGGTCTTTTTCTTGATTCCACATTTGCTGCAAAAGAGCCAGATCACAGAGAAGCATAAAACCACAAGAGGTAAACATTTCCACGGAAGTAATAAAAACCAGAACAGCTCAGGCCACGGAGGCGGTGATAGCTGAGGCAATAGTGTAACACTGTAACAGCACAGGGAAGAAATGGGGCAGAAAGGCAGGGGCAGAGCTGTACAGCAAGGACAGACGACCGTAGTTATCAGAAGGTAACATAAAAACATTTGCAAAATAGGACAACACGGCAGTAACTGTAGCATTGCCCTTACCGAGCACTCCCACCGCTCTTAATAAACCCGCACGTTCGGAAGCGCTTAGAAAAAAACGGACAATAACCTTGCCACGAAGGCCACGGCCTTTCGGCGTCCCCCGGCCGCCGTTAATGAATGGCAAAAGAGCGAGCAGCCGGGGGATCGCTCCCGGGCGCGCTCACCTGGATGACGGGCCCCACGCTGGACCTGCCCAGCACGGCCATCTGCCCCGCATAGATGCGGTTCGCCCCGAACTCCCCCGCATGGTCCACGCGGATGATGCGGTCTATGACGGGCTTGTTGATGCCCTCCTGCGCCGCCCGCGTGCTGCACAGCCTGAGGGAAGCCCCTCCGCCGGGCACAGGCCGCAGACCTGTCGGAGAGACAAAGGTGACGCCAGCTCCGCCGCCGCCCGCTCCCCGTCCGGGACAGGACGCTCCCAGCCGCGGGGCCGGGGAGCGGGGCCGGGAGCGGGGCCGAGGAGCGGGGCCGAGCCCGTACCCAGCCCGCGGCGGAGGGGCCGGCGCTGCCGCAGCGAGCACCGCAGAGCCGGAGCCGCGGCCGCCGCCATCGCGCCGAGCACACCTCATCACCGCGCGCCGCCCTCCCGCCCTTGCACGATTCCGATTGGCCCCGCGCCGCCGCCGCACTGGACAGCGCAGCTGTCAATCAAAGCCCGCGTCGCGGTTGCCATGGGAACGGGGGGCGGGCCCTGGCGGGAAGCGCGGCGGGCGCTGAGGGCGGCTCCAGGCCGGCCCCTCACAGCCACAGCGACCCGGCCGCGCCAGGCGGTACCGTAAAAAACCAGCGTTTATTGAGCGTTCATTTCTCTAAAACGAGCACAAAAACCATTTCAGAACGTTGTACACACAGGGTAGTGTCTCACATTAACATAGAGCGGCCTAGTGCAGACTGCAAACAATAAACGCAGTTTTGTACAGCAAATCCTTAACCACAATCTTTAAATAAAGGACTGGGTTAGTAGCCTACAGGGACACAGGGCTCTCTCAGACACATGGTCCGAGCAGTTCAAGTAAGAGAGAGGAAAACTGAAATTCAGGGGTACTGACAAACAGTATTGCCAACCAATAATTTAACTCTGAAATATTCACATTTTAGAACACATAGAACAGTAGTCAAGATATTCATACAAGAATAAAACACAAACAATAGTGACTTAAAACATTAAAAAAAAAAAAAAAAAGACCCTGCAGTGCTGTGCCTGCTGGCTTCTTCCTACCCCAAGTGTTTATTCCAAGCTCTTTTATCAGCTTGTTTTCTCTGAACCATTTGGTGACCAGTTATCCAGTGCTCAACTGCTCTTGCTGCTTCAGAGCAGAATAAACAGAAAACCCTCCCCTCTAAAAATATTTAGAAAACTGATTTCAAACCCATTTTCTTTTCCTATGCATTATTTCAAAATACTTCCACACGTACTTCCTTTCTAAAACCAAAGCAAATGAAAGATATTGAAAACATGTAAAACACCACCTTTCCCCTCTCTCATGATTCTCACTGCATAATTTGTAAAAACAGTAAAAAAGAGTTTCAGTTCTGATCATATTTTACCCAAACTCTCTGAAAAAACAGGGATGTAACAAATCCCAACATCCCTGCAGCTGTATCAGCATTTAAGTATCCTTTTTTGAATAGCTCTAATACAGTATAAATCAGCTGAATTTCCAAGTTTTGGAAACCTTAAGCCCCGCTAGCTTGATCAAAAAAGACTCAGACCACAAGCCCATTCCACAGACTAAAGTCCCAGGGTGCCAGTCCACTGCTCAGTTTTTAGAAGCTGCAAATGCTTCTGCTGTTATCTTGTTGTTCTGGGAGTTTCAGGAAGTGAAGTTCTTTTGGCTTGCGTGGTTTTCAAGGATGCCTCTGAGCTTCTGTTATCTTCCTGATTAGGAACATCTTGTCACGACTCTCCTGGAAAGACAGAATAACAAGTATGCTCCACACGAACAGTATTAACACAAGTCATCTACAACAGCTCATTTTTTTAATTAGAAATAGTTGCATTCATCACATTGTACTCCCCTAGCACACTCTCAACTGCCTGAACAACTTCAGGTTTACAATGGCCTTGACTTCATTTATCTCACATGAGGGCACACATTAACAGTTTTGCATTGAACCTAGTAAAAACATCTCACACACCTCAAAATTTAAAACCACGCTTCCAGGAAGCTGAACAAGGGCAAGCAAACAAAAATAAAAAGCACAGAAGAATTTTCAGAATTCCCAGCTGATTTCTGAGCCCTTCAAAAAGCAGGAAGGCTTTTGTTCCTCAATTCCTCACTCCTCAAAAATCTCCCACCAGCAGTGTTTTACTGCACACAGGTTGTAAAATGCCATATCTAAAAGAAGCACATATCAAGAAATGGGCTATTTCATAAGAAAGTGAGAAGTCTCACTAGGGAGGCTGAGTTTTGACTCCAGCAGTTTGTCGGATCACAGCACACAAATGCTGCCAAACCTGGCAGCGGCTTTTGATGGCCACAAAGCAGCATTTCTGCACTGGCACCCTTCTCCAAAGGGCTGGATAGTGGTGACTTGTTCCACTTTCAGTACTTCCTCACGCAGCTCTGAGCCTACACTCAAGAACAAGCCCAGAAAAGATGCAGTAGAAATACAGGCCTGGAGGGAAGGGGAGGGAGTTGGGTGCCTGTTTGTGAGGGCAGAGAAGGAAACAAGTGGAGGATGTGCAAGATGGTGGAGGGGACGGGAAACACAGGATTCAGGTTCTTGTTTGGCAGGAAAAAAACCATGCAGATAAGTGGATTTAAACAAGGCAACAGATGAAGAACAGGGACACAGCTTCTCAGGGACATATCTCCTGTTTATGTTGCCTGATATAACCAGACCTTCTTGCAGTAGCTGGTACCCAAGAAAATCAACTCCACTGAGAAATACCACAATGCTTCTGTTATTTTTCCTCTGTATTTTGTAAAACATTCTTTACTGCCTGTTGCAAACACCAAATATCCAGGAGAATATGAAAACAAACATTCCTCTGCATGCCTCATTTCTGTACCCTACAGTTCTCTTTGTTGGGTCAGATCTTACCAAAACCAGTTGTTCTCTCAGCTGTTCAACCACTCGTTTGTGAGCTCGAGCCAAGGCAATGACATAGAACATAATGATGCTGTAAACAACAAACAAAAAGGGAGGTCTTGAGATTTCCTATGTATGTAATAGCAAGTTCAGTTCAGAAGAACACATAAATGTGTGCTACAAATGGAAGGGCTGGGTGGAGTCCAAAATAAGCCACATGGTTTTTCAAGCATAGAAGTTTTAGAAAGCATCAGGTAACAAAGCTCCAAAATTTGCTAACAGTTTTGTTAAGTTGAAATGTAAAAAAATCCATTTCAACTTAAGGAAAATAACTCTTTTTAACTGGAAGTCTGACCAGACCTGGAACAGAGTGTTATGGAGTCTCTTCATCTTTGGAGATATTCAAAATCTAACTGGGTATGGTTCCTGTTCTACTGCTCCATGAGCTGGGTTGGAGTCTCTCTACAGAGACATCCAACCTTAAAAACTATACATTGAATTTCTTCTTACAGAATGACTGTTTGGGGAGTTTTATTTGTTTTTTCAGACTAGGGTTTGTGGATAAGAATTGTGATCACAGGGCTTACAGTACTAATCTGCAGAGGATTCACAGTTAACATTTTTGAGAAGGAAACTTGAATATGGGATGTGTAAGAGAAAATGGAACAAAGCTGATGAGTGTGAACACATGGGCAAAGTCATAAGGGCTGAGGATTCATATGAGTTTTGATATTTTTGACTGCAAATGGAAAATCTGGTCTTAAAGATGCTTGGGATGAGTTCAGTAAGCAAGGAAATGAAGCTGCATAAGTGAACGAAGTCTCCACAGTACTCACCAAAGGATCACAAAAAAAGGCACTGCAAAGGCTTCTGATGCCATGCGAAAAAAGATCTGCTGCAGAACTGTTGGAAACTGAAGTATTGTAACTGGAATAACTTCCCATGAAGTGTTAAAATTCCTGAATGGCCCACAAGCCTTGGAAGAGGGAATACTGTCAAAGAAGCAGAATAGAAAGATGTTACATCAAAATGTAAAGATAAAATAATCCAGCACAAGCCCAGCACCTGTTTGGTGATGCAGTAAAAGTGTCCCATGTCTATAAAACTGTAATTTTTGTTTATATGAACTAAGCTATAATTTTTTGTCTTATGCTCTATATATTTTATTCCATTAATCATTCTAAAGTTGTGTGCCTGCTTTTACAGAACTGACAACCTTAGAACAAGTGTCAACTTCACGGAACTCAAAACTGTCACTTACTGTGCTATGCTGACTGCCAGAGGGATAAAAGCCAAGATGAGCCCAATCAACAGCACCACCATGAAGAAAAAGTTGGAACTTGATGCCCTTATAGGCCTCGCTGCAGGTTTGCGTGTGTGTACCAAGACAATCTGAAGAGGGAAGGTGAGTAACTGTTACCAGTACATCTACATAGATATACATCCAAATCTACTTCTCCCAGCAACTGAATTTTCCATTCTCAAACACGCCACCAGCTACCACACAGCCACCTCCTCTGATGTGCATGGGCTGAGAAGGGCTAAAACAAGATTGCCTCATGTTTTGGTACAAGTCAATGTCTCCTAATTTGTGGAAGAATTTGATCCAGAGGAGCTCACACCCTTGCACCGAGTTAATGGACACAAACATTCGGTTGTATGATCCATGGCACTGCCATTGGCTTTGTTCTGCCACAGCTTCACTGGATGCATCCTCTCTTGCAAGAACTAAAGTATCAGCAAGAATTGGATGCACAGAAGGAGCTGTGTGATCACTGAGTAAAACTTCTGATAATCAGAAATGACATGAACATCCAACCCAGCTTGGATTTTCCATCTTGCTCCCAAATTTTTAGCAGTTTTGCAAAACTTTGTCCAAGTTCTAAGCTGTGTTGCTAGTAAAAAGATTACTGCAGCAAAGTGTTATAAGTTGGCTTTGTTAAATAAAAAGCTTTTCTTAAAAAAAAAAAAGATGAATAATTTGAGAAGTAGTAATTGAAATGTGGCTTTGCTTGATTACAAAGCAAAATTCTACCTTCTGTTAAAAGCACAAAACCTTACTGAAAATGGAGTATCATTGGCTCATTCCATCCTCTGCATGCATGGTGGTTTTAGAGTTTTTTTGCTGGCTTTAGATCACCTGCATATCTATATGCCTGCATTACAAAAACCACAGAGATGTACTCAGTCCTTTACCAACCACATGCCTTCATTACCTTTTTAACATAGAAGATGATGAAGTATTTTACAGTTGCTATTGCAGGGAGAAGAGGTGAAAAGAAGGTTCCAATCCAGCAAATAGTCTGCCCATAAATGATTTCCAGGACATTGTCAGAAATTTCAAATTCCTTATATCCAAACCACTGAACTAGCTTGCAAGAGTAATGAGTAACTAACAACCTGAAACCAAAGAACATTGTTAGTCCTAAATTGAAGTTGTAGAGTTTAGATGCTTTCTAACACTTTTGAAACACACAGAATGCATTTAAGCATTAGACAACATAACAGAAAATGTCTGAAGAAAAACGCTCTCAAATATCAAAACCCACACATCTAAATAGCAAACAGGTGCTCAAACCACCAGAAATATGTTTATGCTTTATTTTCAAACCAGTAATTTGGTTAGAAATATGAGGAATTTAAAGCAGAAAAAAGAAAATGTTTCCCATGTCATTTGTAAAAATATGCTCAAAAAGCAGAGATACATACTTTCTGGGGAAGTCCACAAACAGGGGCACAGCAAGAATGACAATAAAATCAAATATCATCAGTTTGTACATTTCTTGCCCAACATCAGATTCCCAGCACTATAAAAACAAGTCAGGAAAAACAAGATTAGCAGTCTAAATAAACAAGGGAAAAATCTGTCTATCACTAAAGCAATAACTGTCTCAGTTAACACCACGAACTTCAAACGCTATTAACTCACATTTCTAAAATAGTCAAGTGTTTCTAAGTTCTCGTGCCAAGCTTGTCACTTTTTTCTTTGCTTTGATTTTGGGGTTTTTCTGTGAGGTGGGGTGGAGGGAGTGTGGCTGGGTATGTTTGGTTTGGTTTGTTTTGGTGGTTGGGTTTTTTTTTTTGTTGGTTGGTTGGTTGTTTTTTTGTTGTTTTGTTTTGTTTTTCTTTTGAGGAAAACCCATTTGCCTTAACGCTGCAAAAGGCAGCACAATGCCTCCACAACACAGCTACCTCAGACAATCCTCATGGTGGACAGGAGATCTGTGCTAAGGAATCATCTGCTGCTAGGCTAACTCTGATCAGAGTTTTAGACAAACAAAGGATATGTGTGTAACAACTGCACTGGTTTGCACTGAGCAGTGGGAATCAACACCAGCTACAGCACGAACGGCAGCCCCAGCGCTGATACCGAGCACCTCTAGACAAGCAACTCTCATGGAAAACAAATCTCTGTTCACAAGCTCAGATGATTAAAGACCAAGATAAATCTGCTTACGGGATAGAGTTTGTAATTGTATCCACAGGGCTTACACTTGTCACTGGCACAGCCTGAGATCTGACTCCACAGTGAGAACAAGAGAACGGCAATATTGGCCAACCGCACGAAGACACATCTGGAAGAAAGGCAAAATCTAACTTCAAACAGGCCAAAAACCAGCCATGTTAACACTTGGCTCACCTTGTACAGGAGTCCAAGGAAGCCTTGAAATATAAAATGGTCATGCAGACCTTTAACAGGGCAGCCAGCCAGATAATAAACACATTTCTTTCCTTACTAGTAAGTTAAAATTGCTTTTGACCTTCCCAGCTTTAGGCTACAGTCTCTTGCTTCTTCTTCTCAGTAGTGTTCCTAAATCAGTCATTTCAGTTGCAGATCTGGATGCTGCAATGGGTTGCAATTGCCTCAGGTTCAGTTCTCTATGCAGCATTTCCATTTCATGTAGCTTCAGGCCTTCTGAGGCACTTGGCCAAATCAGAAATACAAAGCATGGACTTGCAGAGTTCAGGTGTTTCAACCCAGATCTTACTGTCTTAAGCTTCCAAATACCAGCTCTTACACTGAAGTATCTTTTACCCCAAAACTTTTAACTTCTGCCTTGAGCAAAGCTGTGCTTCAGTCACTGCTGTACACACAGTTTTGCTCATTCAGGGAACTGCTGCACGCAAAGCGGTGAATCCCCAGCTCGGCAGCCACAAGTTCTCTACTGGCTATTTATTCAGGTTGAAGATGTCCAGACCACACAGCTAAATGGGACCAAGAGAAAAACCTGCACACTGAGATGACTGCATTGCACTGTCATCAAAACACATTGTTCCCAGATTTAAAGTTTCCAACTAAACATTGGCCAAACTATGCCTCCTTGGTTTCCAGTGCCAACCTCTCTGCTTCTTGATGTTTCAGTGTTTACAATACATATTGCCTACCAAGAACAAGTAGTTGAAACATCCAAGGCCATAATAAAAACATCTTTACCTCAGGAGTGTCAGCTTGATCTCAAAGGCTGGTGTATATTCTTCAAATCTGATCAGAAATGAGAAGATCAGAGGACCAATGAAGTTGGCCAGCGTGATCACAATGGAAGGCAGATACTGCACTAAGAGATTAACCTGGGAGTTCACATTGTCAGTGTCCTGCAGAAGAAGAGATGAGAGAAACATAATGCTTACAGCTACACACCAGCCTGCCTTGTCCAGGATTCAGGCAGCATCTTTTACTCCCTCTTCATCCTCCACTGACATTTGCACCAGGCAATATAAATCAACACCACGTGTAACACGAATGGCAAACCCAGGGCTGATTCTGAATACCTCTAGACAAGCAAGTTTCATGGAAAACAGATCTCTAGTTTTTTATACAAGCCTGATCACTCTGCAGTTCGCTGCTACACACCTTTGCTTTCTCCTGCTCCCTTCACCAGGATCTCCCTCCCCCTCTAGGTAAGAGTATTTCTGTGCTTCCTGAAAGCTTCTGTTTAAAGAGGTTCAACTCACCAAGCTTTGTGTCTGACTGTTGCTAACCAGCACCAAGGCTACCAGGTTTTTCAACTATTCCAAGTGCAGACACTTTACAATTTATTCCTACTGGTGCCAAGCAGTTCCTCTGACTTTCCTGAGCATCCTGAAGAGCTCCTCTAATTGCTCTTTAAGAAAAGGTCAAGATATCAACCCTTCTGCTTAAAGTCCACAGTAAGTGAAGCTGTTCTTGAAGTTGTTCAGTGTTGTGCAGTCCTCTTCTCTTCCCTTAAACAATACCTCTGACACATGAACTCATTTAGCCCCCATTTCCTGCTTCTGTCCGTGCAATCCTGGCAGTTTACAGAAGTTCAGAGTCAGGTCCACCATGAGCACAACTTTCCTTGTGAACAGCTAAGTCCATCACACCAGCAACCCTCATAGGGGAGAGAAAAATTGTGGTCCCCATTTCGACCAGACTAACCAAACCCTGAGGTCCTACAGAGAAGCCAATTACTTTTGTGAAGCTGTCACAACCAGAAGTTTGTCTGCTTTGTTCTGCTTCTGAACCTCTCTTTCCATCTGCTTGTCCTGCCAGAGGAGAAACCCATCCAACCTGATTCTTTCTGCTAGTGATGCAAGAACCTTTGCTTCTGAAAACTGCTCTGTGTTCAAAGCCTTCCTGTTTCCCCACACAGCGGTAACTCAAGCCACAAGACAGATCATAATCTTCACTCTGCCTTCCCCTGAAGTGCATTTTTGCAGTTGACAGTGAACCAGATCACGTGAAACTGATCATGATGAAGTTTGGTTTAACCAAGTCAGTTTTCCCAGCCAGTTCACTGCCCAGACCCAGCAGATCACAGTGAGCTGAGCACAGTTACAAGGGACAGGTAGTGAGGGCTGCTCCTCTTGTCAGCTCCAAGGCACTCAGCACTGAAGTCTCTGCAGCAATGGGAGACATTACTGGGGAGGTTTTTTTGGCACATGACTCTTGATCTTTCCTGCTCTCATCTACTAAAAAAACCTGTAAGTCTGTAGAGAGCATTTTCAGATCCCTGCATGAAAGCTGCTATATTAAGATACAAGACTCTTTCACAATAGTTCCTCTTGCTGTAATCACCAGCCTTCACCAAATCTGTCCTAGAGTCATTTCTTATACTCACATTGGAGGTTTCTTGAGAGAACACAGTTACTCTATAAATAGAGTAAAAACATCCTGATAAAATGGCAATGACAATTATATTTATAAATATTCTCAGAGAGTAGATGCGTAGCTTTTCTCCCATTGTCCTCTCAGCTATTTTTTGCTTCAGTTTTTCTTCCTGCAAGTCCGTCTACAAAGAGAAGAAAAGAGACATGCAGCATACAACACTTAACACCACGTCTTCTACCCCTGAGAAGTGCAAATCTGTAGCCTGTTCTAGGAGAGTCCCTTCAGTGCCCACCCAAGCACACAGAACTGTGTGTCTTTTCTTTGATAAAACAGGTCCATGTGGGAATGGAAGCCCCTGTGTGCTCAGCCTCCTCAAGCTGAGGGCTCTGTAGCCAAAGACAAGTGCTCTGAAATCCTCTTATCTCTACTGTTATCGGTAACACGTTTCCTTGAGGACAGACAGCTTGCCTGTTTGTTGAGAGAGACTGATCTCAGCTTGATACTAAACTCTGAAATGGGCAAACCAGTCACTCATCTCATTACTTCAGCAGGTAAGTAACCAGCCCTCACCACTATGGCTCAAAATTCCTTCTACTCTTTGTGAAGAAAAATTGGAAGATGGCACTGAAAGAAGGAAGCACAGTCTTGAGCAGCTTGTCATATAACCTTGGTGTATTTCACTTTAACTGACATGAAAATGCAGTATCTCCTGTGAAGGCAATTTAACCTGGGCAAACCCACATAACACCCATATGAGTGTATTTTTCTGAGGACTTCTGTCCATCAAACAGTAATAGTAAGGGGCTAGTTCTAAGATGCGTGTTTTGGAGGCAAAAGTGTACCAAGAGAAGGAGATTCTGATTCTATGATGAAAAAAAGATGCCTGTGAACTTCACTAGAGCAAAAAGCAACTCACTGTAATTTATGAAATCTGTAATTACCACTTTGTGGTTTGAAGTGGAAGCATCTTCTCAAAGGTAATTTTTTCACTACACAAATCTCTGCTTCCAGCATACAGAGAGCAAAAAGAAGATCCTCGTTTTACCAAAAGAGTCTTTCAGAGTCTTTTCAGAGCTTCAAGATTTGGGAAATCTATAGCTGCATCAGCATTTTGTATATGCATGTGTGCCAAAGACACCTAGAGAAACTCTTTCAGTATCTTCTTACTGCAACAATACTCTCAAACAGTACAAAGAGCACCATCTGAATTTTATTTCCCCCCAAAGTACTGCTTACTGCACTGCACACTTGAATCCCAGAACACTCAGACTGATCCCTGTAGGGCTTTTCCTGTTGGACTATGCAGAAACTAACACAGGAAGCAGGACTGGAGTGTGAGGAAGAGGCAGATAAAACAAGCAGCAAACAAGCTGGCTTTGGTCCCCAGTGGATGGGGGAAGGGCCAACAGCACCCGTGCCAATCCTTCTCACGTTGCACGACTCCAGCTACCTAGAGAGCATGCAAGAGGATGTGGGCTGCAGCCCCAAAACAAACTACTTCAATCCTGCAAAATTACACACGTCTCTTTTTTGGCCATCTGAGCTGTTGAAACCATAATCACAAAAAGACAGAAGTTACTCACCTGGAGCTCATACTGCAAGCTGCGATGTTTCAGCCGGGCTGCATTTGGATCTGTAATGCAGAAGTCCCAGCCTGCAAAGACTTTGTTACAGTAACTCTGAAATGGATCTGCATCATGCACTAAGTTGTGTGTAAAGCCTTCCACAGACCTAGAGAAAAATTCATGAGATGATGTATTTTAGGCACAGGAAAAGCACACACAAGCAACCTGGCTGATCAAAGACTAAATGACCCCCTCTGTGAGCAAACTGTCACCTTTGCTTAGCACCAGCCAGTGTCTGGGACACTTTCAGTGTGAGATTCTGCAGCAGCTGGCCCTGACTGATACAGGTTATTCCCACCTGCACTTCACCACATCCAGACACAGCAAAGGAAACCGAGATGGCACAAATAAAACTCAACCAAAACCCCTAAAGAAAATCCTCCAATAAATTCAGTATAGTGTAGGGGCTTTTACTAATCGGTATGCATACATATGAAAAACTGATACTTCAAATTGTTTTCTTTTTTCCCAAGCACATCAAAGGCCACGGCATTGCGTCCTCAGGCAAAAGGCTCCCCTTTTCCACATAAACAGCTCCAGAACACAATACGTTCCCTTCAAGCAGGAATACAATGTAAACTGTGCAGCAAGTAAATAAACAACACCAACATCTTTACCTCTTTATTATCCAGAGGAAACTTAAGGCAAGGTAGGCAAATGTAGCCAGCAGGTATGCAAGAGGCAAGTTGTACCTCGTGATACTGATCCACAGAGTATCTATTGAGTAATAGCCATAAAACAAACTTGTCACTTCAAGGAATCCCTGTGAAAATGAAATTGAAGTAGAATTTGTAATAGCAGCAACAACTGCCCCATTAAATCCAGCCTGTCATTAAGCAATCATTTTGTAAATTTAAAATTAAGGTCCTCAGAAAGCTACAAGTCTGTAGCTTCTAAATACTGCCATTACCTCTACCAAACTGTACTGCAGGCACTGTGTGCTTAAAATCCCTCTCCAGTCAAAGAGCTGTAGGACACAGACACTGGGACCCTACACAGAGAGCACAATAGGCAGTGTGCTCCAGAATAATAAGGGGGAGCAGCTGGGGAGGAGAGGCACAGGCTGCAGCACGTGGCCAGCCAGGCCCTGTGGTTGCTCAGTAAAAGCCAGTTTGAAAACTGCCCTTCTCAGAGATAACATACCCCAGTGATGCATATGTCTTACCATTTTTCAAAATTATCAAAGCTTCATTCCACACGTAAACTTTTTTTACATTTTAAATGCTACGTGAGACATTTAATTTAAAAAAAACCTAATTACTTACAGTGCCACTGAGCAAATCTTTGAGGTAAGTATAGAAGTAAACAAGTCCCTTATTATCACTAGGTTCATAAACTGTGCAGACATCCTCTGTCAAAAGAAAGGGATGAAAAGTCACTGGAATGGTAATGCCCACTGAACTGCAAGATCGTTAATTCAAACATGCCACACTTTTATAAAAAAGGCTTTCCTTTTTTTCTGGGAGGTGGAAAAGAAGCTGATGGAAAGGGGGAACCTTACAACAGCTGTACATGGAGAAGATGTTTACCTGTGTTCTTTGGAGAAATGTATGCAATGGTACTGTTCAATACTCCATATTTAGAAATTATGATGGGAAGAGTAATAAAACTGAACATCAGGATAAACATTATAAAGTTCAGCAGGACCAGAAAGCGCAGGAAGGAGAAGTAGGACTGGATGCCAGCACCAAATTTTCCTGGGAATAAAAGAAACATGTGCCAATAATTAAGATGATAAAACCATTGAAAATACAGAGAGAGCAGATTATAAAATCAGTTTCACTGAACTGAAGGAACATTGTTAAAGCTAGTTTTAAGCACTATGGATTTTTAGCAGTATAACTGAAATGCAGGTTGGACATATGAATAATTTTTTCCAATATATCTCCTACCATTTCATGGATTTTACATTCAGCAATAATAAGGGAAGAAAGTAACTTCTTAAGCACATGTACTTATATTGGAAACTATGGTCACACAGGTAAAGCTGCCAGTGACAGAAGGAACTTTCCAGAAGAGAAATGGACATCAGACAAGAACTACCTTCTATGCTGTGAATGTCATGTCGCCAAAGCACCAGGTAAGATGACACACCCTTGGCTTCACTGAGTGCTTTTTTCAATGATTTACTGCTAGTTCTTCTCCATTTCTTCCATCTAGATAAATGTTCTGTATCGGCCTGCTCAGAGTACCTAAGAATCCAGAAATACAGTTACTGAGCACAAGAAATAATTTTTCACTCCACGTAACAGGGCTTAGCAGGATGGAGCCTGCCCACAGCCTTCAGGGGGATAGCTAGTAACACACACGAGCTCTCCTCATCTGATCCTGCTGGTAATGGCAACATCAACTTAATTCAAACAGGGCAAGCTCTCTCATGAAAAACACTCACATCTCCTGGAGAAAACAAACAAACAAAAAACAACCTCCCAAAAAAATAAAAAAAAAAAAACCACCAAAAAAACCCAATTGACAACAATAGCTGTTTGAAAATTTTTCTGGAAAGTGCCAATTCAATGAACTTGAGAAAATATTTTTTGCCAACACCTCTGGGGTTGCACTGTCCCAATAACAAGCTGCAAACAAACACTGAGAATGTGTCACTGTCTGTAATTTTTAACCACTCACTAATGGATTTTCATACTATATGAATACACTTGCATTTTAAAAATTGCTGTCTAGTCAGCAACAGCATCAAGGAGAATTCTGAGTGGCTCAGAGTTTTCATTTTGTGGTTTCTTTTAAGGAACCTTAAAACCAGACAAAACTTTACAGAAATATAGCTTGAAAATGGAGTTGTTTCCATTCTGAAATTCTGTTCCAGCCTCTGATGCCACTGAAGAAGGGCAGCAGCTAAGTAAGCACCCATGAGGACGTGATGCTGGCATACCAAGGTTTCAGTTTTAAAAGACTTGTACTCAACCCTACCCATGTTCCCAAGGGATGCACTGCCATGTGCGCTCTGTGTTGCCTGTTTCCTCATCCTTCCAGCATTTTGGCAGCAAGACATATCAAACCTATACAAACAATCAAACACAGCAGCAGATGACCTCAGCTTTAAGAGCAAATACAGCTCCTCTCAAGAGATTTCATTCTGTGGAAACCACAGGCTGCAGTTTGCAGTGTTTTAAACTCTGCAGAACTGTCTGGCCCGTGTTGGGTTTGCATTTTAAATAGAAGCGTGGGCTGCGTAGTCATCCGAGCTATAGAAGTTGAGTGTTCAGCTCTCAGGATGTTTATGCCAAGCACTTTGTGCTGGCAGCTGCTGCATGAATGCAGATCACAGATCTGTGGAAGTGCCAAGAAGCCCCACCAGAATCTCGCAGTGCTAACATGTGTAAACAAGCCTGGGACATTGCAGCTCCACTCCTCCCTCCTGTTCCTTTTTCTTGAACAACTGAACTTTACATACCCGACTTCAAATAAAAATTCAAGGCATTGAGCACTTTCCTTTACTGTGACCTAGATCTTCTACTGTTTCTTGTGTACAGGCTATAGGGTTTAAACTCCAGGGTCAGGCTGTTTGCCACTGCTCTTGCAATAGGGTAGCTCTTGTTCTCCCTGGAGTAACCAGACATTAATTGTACTTCCACCTCTCTCCTGGTTCATAACTAGAACTACAATGTACCTGATTTAAAGGTGCAGCTGTTCTCTGACAGTGCAAAACCACATCCTGTATCCTCTGTCCTCAAAGCAGCTTTCAGCTCAGCAGTGAGACATGAGACAACAAGCACTGAAATGCAGGCGGGGCAAAGCAAGGTCTTTGCAGTCCATCCCTCCGGGGGGTTACCAGCAGGGGGGCAGGAACAGCGCACAGGACAGTCATTTAAAAAGGAATGGGGCGGGAGAAGAAGATAAAAAGAAAACAAAGGTCCTGGGAAGCTTTCTATCAACTGTACAGAGCCTCAGCAGAGAGAGCACAGTGCATTGTGTAAGAGCAACTAAGAGACTCAAGAGCACAGCACTCGCATAGCAGCGGGGGAAGGGGCGGAGTTTGTTCATGCAGATTACTCACAGTGACCCCTGAAAGCACAAAACCCTGAGAAAAAAAAAAAAAGTAACAAAAACCTAAAACGGAAAACAATGAGAAACTAGTTTGTTTGCTACAGGTAATTCCCAGTTTGGACTAATTTCTTCCAGTTCAATCTGCTTATGCCCCCAGTCAGCGACTCCTTCGTGCCAGCCAAGAGCTCTCGGGCACCTTCTTGTCAGAATCTCATGCCACAGGGTGAAACAGATACAGCCAAACCCAGTTCTGCTTCAGCCTTCCAGCGCACCTGGCTTGTGTTTAGGAAAAAGTCACTAAAAAAAAAAACCAAAAAAACAACAAAACAAACCAAAGAAGAAAAGCGTAAAGATTAACCTTATTATCCTCTTCTCCGCCATGCACTTCGGGTGCTCTCTGGCAGGGCGCTCAGCCGGTTCGCCTCTCTCCTGCAGCTGCGCCCGGGCCGCGGCCCCGCGGCTGCCGGCGGTGCCCGGCGGGGCCGGC
>VXBQ01002372.1:935459-963204 GCA_013400175.1 Phainopepla nitens
TTTTTTTTTTTTTTTTTTTTTGTAAGCAGTTATTTCCTTCAAATACAAGTAGCTGGTAATGTTGGTTAATAGACTTAAAAACCTTGTTTTACAAAGCAAGATTTAGTCCTGCTAAATGCAGAGAACCTGACAGTCTGCAGTTTGGAAATTTAGTCACAAGACTGACTTGCACTGATATGAAATGATTCTTGCTTCAGCCCTTTTTTCCCCATAAGGGTCAGTCTATGAGCTAGGTAATGTTTTTCAAGGGTTAAAGAAATAATGTAGAGTTCTGTTTCTCATTCTTGCTAACCTTGCCTCTCTGCCAGGTATACTGTTCTTGCTCTTCAGTTCCCTCTTTCTTATTTTAGTGGTTATGTATCTCAGTGCTTATGATTTTCGCCATGAATTAAGTTTGCCCTCATGGTCAGAGTTAGGGGAATAAAAGCAACAAAGCAGCAAACACAGAGAGTTGCTCTCAAAGGAGCTTTCAGGGAAAGGATTAGATCATTCAAAGTCATTGTCATATGTACTTCAGTCCACAGGAATTGCATCTGTGGGGCCTTTTGGGTGGAGAAGCAGGGATGTGTGTGGTAGATTAGAGAGAGTACTATGAATTTCACAGAATTAGTGCAGTATCTGAACTTTCACCTACTCCCGTTAAGCAAAAACTGTGCCTTCACTTAATAACACTTTACTAGACGCTAAAATTTAACGACATATTGTCATGATTTTTTAGATGTTTCTGGGGCATGTTTATAATGCAGGTCTCTAAACTCAGGTGAAGAAGTAGAAACCTGTCTGAGATGCTGCAAACACAAAGTAGGTGTCAGTCCTTCCCCAAAAACCTTATCTAAGCAACCACAGGTGATGCAAAGGGTTTAACTTGCAAAGAAAGTGAACACAATGAAAATACTGTAGTCTTACTATATTGTGGGGGAATTGCAAGAAAGGAAAGGATAAGACAAAAAAGTGAGTAGGTGGGGAAAAAATGGATAAAGGCTAAATAAGGAGCAGAGTTCATGATGCTGAAGAGCAGCTGGAGGCAAACAGACACTTTTCTGCTTCCTTCTGCCTGGCTGCTGTCTGGACCCCACCCTTACCAGGAACAGCTGAGGGATAGGGAGAGTGGGATCTGCATTCTGCTAGGTGCCATTGCACTGTAGGAGTAGGAAGTAAATCCATCTGGGTTCCAAATCCAGTTGTTGGGAGGGACAGCAGCGTGGTGGCTGTGAGGGGGATGCTGTCACTCTCCCTTCCCAATGTGTTTGTTTCTCCCTATGCAATAGTAAGCAAATGAATCTTTAGTGCTGCTGCATGTCATCTGTCACTGGGAAGGTCTCATGTAGCAGAGGCACAATTTAGATTGCTATTTTAGACCTTGAATTTAATTTAAACAGAGTTGTTACTGGTTCCTGTAACTGACCCTGTGACATCAATAAAACCACAATGCCAGGCCTGTGAGAAGTGACGTTTGTTGGTGCTGGTTGGGTACTTTGGCACGATGCAATAAAGATAAGTGACTTTTGCTTCCGTGTATGATTCACACTGGTTCCATTGCTAGTACATCAATTAGAGATGAGATTCTCTCCAGTGTAGTGTTTGATCAGTGTCAATCCACTGGCCCTTTCGATTTTCTGAGGGGCTTTCCTGGTCTGTTGCAAAGGTGTTGAAACAGCTGGGACTGAGATAGTGGAAGAGTAGTGATCAGTACTGAATCCAGCTGCTGATGCAGAATGTAAAACTCCAGCTTGTCTCTAAAACTCCCTTTTGGCTTCCAGAAATCAGCCTGGTTTTCTCTCAAACTCACTTTTGGCTCCCAGAAATCAGCCTGGTTTTCTCTCAAACTCACTTTTGGCTTCCAGAAATCAGCCTGGTTTTTTTTTTTCATTGTGAAACTGTGCGGAACATGTTAAACAGGACAGGGATTAATGAATAAAACTTGGGTAATGGTGAAGCTCTGTGTAGTCATACCCTACAAAACTAACCTATCTTTATGGAAATAGAGTGCATTCAGCCTTCTTAATCACTTCTTCCACAAGTTCTATTCCGTTCATTCAACATTATTAAGTTATCTATGATGTAATTCTGGAATTCTCCATTTTCATAATGAATTTTTTTTACAAAGGGATCACAGGTAAGGAGCTTGAAGGTCTAAGAGGCTCTCCTGAAACTTGATGCCAGGACAAAGTGCTATTTTGGCAAGACATTCATGTTTGTTTTGTTATAATCTATGTGAGGATTAGTGTCTATAGCAGAACATTACCTGCACAGGAAGGGATGAAACTAACCTGGAATATTTTGTCAAGGCTGTTGATCTGTGACTTGAAGGGAGTTATTTTTCTGGGAAATGATCCAGAAGTTGGAGTCTGCACTGCTTGGAGTTTCCTGCTCTGTATCATTACAGGGTTGAACGATTTAAGCAGAAAGCACTCACCCTCCACGGATCTAACTTATTTACATATCAGTGATCATTTAACCCACTGATCTTAAAAGCTTCTGTTCTCCAGAGAAGGTGCACAGGATTTGTTTCTTTCAGCAAGGTAAGTTGCTTGCTGAAATCCAAAAACATAATCCCCAAGTGGATGCCACTCTGCAAAGGGAAGATTTGTCAAGATCCTGCTTTCTGTCTTTCACAAATAACCTCTGTCCTCCAGCTATTTTTTTTCCTTCTAAATAATTTTTTAAAAAGAAAACTAAGTCTCAATGTCCTATCTTTTCCTGGAGCTGTGGTTTGCTGCCTTCCATCATAGGTTGAAAAGAGGAAAGAGGTGGTTTAGTTTGGGCATTACCTGCTTTGGGTTCTTTCCAGTGAGCTATGACTGGTCAGAAATATATAAACTGCCAGATTTGAATTTGCCTCAGCATACGTGGAAAATTTATTTCAAGTCCTTAAAACTTTGTGAGTGGAGAAAAACCAGTATTTTCAGATGCTGGGTTCAGTGTTAGACTATAAATGTCCTTTTGGATTTTCATAGCAATCCTGGCATGCAGTGCATCATAGGACTCGAAGAAAATAAAGTGGATAATGACAGAGCCAACAGAGAATCTCTTTTGGGTTTTTTTGAGTTTCTGAGGAAGCCTTTATGGATAAGCCTCGAGATCTCTCAAATGAGTAAGAGAAAGAAAGGCTGGATGTATTTTCTAGCCAGGCTGATCTGTTTCTTCTGGTTGGTTGATGTCAGCAAGTTGGTTGATGTGGATGGTTGATGCTTTCTGCCAGTTTCCTTCTGGGTAATGCTGAGTCTGCACAACCCACTTCACAACACTCCCATCAAAATATCTGTGCTCTCAACAGCTCCAGTGAAGACCAGGCAAGCTGGCAAACTGTTTAGATCAGTGCTCAGCTTTCCAGCTGCCTTGCTGACAAGCTTCCCAGCTTTTTGGATAGCTAAGTCCAAGAGAATTGGGTTCCTGGGAAAAGAGTTTAAAAAACAGAAAAATGTAATTTTGCACACTCTTCAAAGGGAACTGGCTCAGAATTTTCTTCCCCTGAGAAAGTAATTTTTCCCTCTTTAGCTTTTCATTGCAGTTTGAAATATAAACCACATTTATAGGGGATGTTTAGTTTTCTAAGCAAGTCTTTGCAGAAGACTACAGTAATCTCTTTCAAGAATAATTTCCATGCTTTTTAATAGAGTATAGGGACAGAATGTACTAATTCCTGGAGAGTTTGTACAAAAGTTCAGCTACATTCTGAGCTAGTTCTCAAAAGATCACCAAGAGCTAAGTGGTTCCTGTCAAAGGAAATCTACCTCTTCAGAAGATACAAGCTTCTCGTGACTTTTAAGTAAGAGCCTTGGATTTCTTTGAGTAAGAGCCTGGGGTTCCCGGGGGGTTTATTAGGTTTTTTGGAGATGAGGAAAGAGGGCTCTGCTAATGACACTTCTGCTTTGGTGAGAATCTCCCTCCGTCTCTGTAGGTGTGAAATTGTTGCCTGAAGAAACTCAAGTGTCGCTTAGGAGAGACTGTTGATGGTTTCTTTTGGCAGCAATCACACCCTGTTGTTTGCAGAAGCAGGGGTGATGCACTCTGTGCTCCCTTTTCCTGGAATGCTTTTATTGGATGTGCTGAATACCTGGACCTCAGAGCACCCTTCCTCATGCTGTAATCAAAGTGCAGCAGTGTTCTGATTAACGTGTAGGACGTGGAGTTCATTCAGTCCCTCGTGTTTATAAGCATAACTCTGCAAGCCAGGGTGCAAAACCTGGGCATGGTTTATAACTGCACGTCACACTGCAAGATTTTAGACTGTGTTCCAGGCTCTAAAGGCGTGTAAATGACACAATAGTAATTTAAGAGCTTCTTTTGGCAGAACAAGATTTTGAGAAGCCCTCAGAAACTAGACGCTGCATAATTATGCATTTTGAAGATACTTTTCCTATAATACTTCCTTTACTGCAGTAAAACTCAAAAATAAAATCCACTGCAAATGAAAAAGTTTGTTGAGACTCTAATGTTAAATGAGATTTAGCTCTGTTTTTCTAGGAATGGAGCCGAAATAAAAATAGGGTCCGATGGGTTTTGCCAGCTGTGCCCTTTATAGTTTATTTTTTCCCTTCCCTTCCAAGCTCTGGAATAGCTTGGGAAACTTGCATGGTGCCTTTAAGAAAAAATGCTAAAAATTGCTTCCTTTTTTATTTTGAGTATGATTTTTGATTAATTTCAAGAACTGCCTGTTTAATTTGGATTCTGTTTTTCTAATTTAACATTCCCTTTTTACTGACTCATGAGGACTCCTATTCAATAAATTCCAAGTCTGGCTTGTTTAAGATTAAAATGGAGCACTCTGTGAGAAATCTAAAACCAGGCCTATTAGAGGATTGAGGCATTAAACCATTAGAAGAGCCCTCATTAAGAATGAGGCTCTAGATATTATCATCTCTGTACAAAGCCATGGTCCTGCAGGTCCCTTGGGCACAGCTAAGGCTTAGAGATGCACTGCTAGCAAAGAACAGGGCAGCCTTCACCTCCTCTCTAGTTTTGGAAATATAGGGATATTTTTGAGAAAATGTGTGCATTTGGCTTTTGCTGTTTAAGGGGAGAGAGAGAGCTTAATTTTTTCCTTAATGTTTTGACATGTTTCTAAAGCCTGCTCTCATTAGTGTTGAGAAAACTTCTCTAGCACTGCAGTTCCCTAGGTTTGGAGAGACCTAACTATAGAGAAATATGAGTTCCTTTTTGACTTGCAACCTCTGGTGGACCCCAATTTCCCAGTGGTGATAAAGTTGCAACCACTGCTGATTTATACAGTTTCATGTTATTGTTAGTAGAATAGCAGAATCTTCTAAGTTGCTAAAACTGAGTTCTTTCCTTTTAATTTTTATGTATCTCCATCTGTTTTGTAATCAGGTCTGAAATCAGTCTCCCATTAACATATTAATGAAGCAGTAGAGACAAAAATAAGGAAGATTTCATCCTTCAAACCAAGGACTCGTCATGTCTTATCATTACAATGAAACCTTTGAAAATCCAGACTATCACTTCTCAGAGACATTGGAAATTGATAGAAGGTGAGTTTATTTAATTTTACTGTGTGACTGTGCCATAAGAAATAAAGTCATTTATATGCAGAAGATACTTCTCTGGAGTTTCAATTTGTGGATTTATTTTAATCCCTCCTTCATGCTTTCATTCTCAGACAAATTTTTAAAACTGTTACCAGGAAGGCAGCATTCAAGGGAAATGGTGTGTTTACTTTTTACATCTTGGATGAATTTCAGTCGAATATATTTATGGCATAATGTTGTACATATTTTTTAGTTCCAGTAATTTTCACAATGGGCTATAACCTTGGATATCTTTGTTTTCCAAGCAGGTATTCCTGTTTAGTTAGAGTCTAAGCTAACTTCACGTGGAGAAAATTTTAGCCTTCCTAATTCATTCAATAACCAAATCAGAATTACAGTGTTGGAGTTCTAAATACAAAATACCTATCAGTATCAGATTTTGTTTTAGAACATAGTCAGATTTGATGATAGGCAGCAAATTATTCAGGATACCTATTGAGGGTTTGTATGACAGTCAGGATTTTCTTTTTTATTGCTTACACAGGGGGAGTTCTCAAAGGAATCCATTCTCTCACCAAACTCCTTATGATTCATCTCTGCACGATTCCTATGGAGAGCACAGAGGGAGGGAGCAGAACTACCCTGTGGCCATCCCAATGGCCTCCCTGGGACCTGGCTCTGCCTACAGCCAGGATTTACCCAGCACAAGTTCATATGGAAATTTCACAGGTACGTAGTTTCTCACGTGACCAGCTTCCATCCCTGAAACAAATAACAGTTGGCTCTGTCCTGAGGGAGTCCTGCAGCTCTGCAAAGCTCAACTCTGTAAATATTTTTAGATTTTTTTTTTTTTAACCAGTTCAGGTGTTTTATTAGCAAATCCATGGATTGTTGTATTATCAGATCAATAAATATTGTCTTGAATGGCCTGAGTAAGTTGTTGAGTACTAGAATGAATATTGGAGCAGAATGGGGGAGTTTTGTTGAGGAAATAGGTTGCTATGTTGGCAATATATCTGTGTTTTGTCATAGGGGTGGCATTCTGTGTCTCTAAATAGCCAATAGCAGTTTGCAACTTTGTGTAACTCTGATTTCCCTTCAACAGATAATCTTTCCTTTGAGCCTGAGCCAGAACTGACTTACACCCCACATTCTACCTTCCATCTGCTGGATTATCCCTACACTCATGGAATTTCCAGTGGATCAGAAGGTAAGGATTGTGGTGCATCACAATATTGCACGTCAATCCCACCCTCCATAAAATGATACTAATAAATACTTCAAAGCCTTCTTGTTCATTAATATCTTCACATAATAAAAGGAGCCATACATGGGGTCCTTCCACATCAGAGAGCTGAGCTCCACACTGGGGTGTGACACTGGGACTGGCCATTAGCTTACTGGGAAGGCCAGGCAAGGAAAGCTGTGGCTAAACTCATCTGTGTCATGGCTGGAAGGCAGACGCTTTTAAGGAGTGTAGTCACCTGTGTTTGAATAAGTGGATGAAAAAGAGGTGCAGAGAGCAGCTGCATTTTGGCACCAGGGCAATGGGAGTTAGGCACATATAACTTACTCAGCGTGATGGTGTGATTCTAAAATGATCCCCTTGAAGGCTGGGGAAGGATTTTTAAAGAAAGGCCTTGTCTACTTGGAAGAAAATCTTGAATAATGAATGTGTGCATTTATGAATGGGTTAGATGGAGTTCTCCCTGACAGCTGAACACTGGGCTCACTGTTCCTCTTTTCCAGCATTTATCTGAAAAAGTGTTTGCGGTTGTCAAAGATGACCAGGAAAGAAGTGAGTGGGGGAGTGTGTTTGCATGAAGTTAGTGAGATTGAAGGGTAGACTTCTAACTTGTTCTTGTGAAAGTGAAATTTGAATTCCTTAAGTTAAATTGGCAGGACTCCCTGGGTTTCCTAAAGAATGTGTGTTATTTAGACAGCTTCATTCGGAGACGCAACCGGAGGCCGCCCGATGAGCCCTTCATGACTTCTCCCAGCACGTTTGAAACAGCTCCAGTGTGCACTGAAGGTAGGGGTTTAGACAAGTGCTTCAGTACTTGACAGTGTCTTGTGCAAGGTTGTGTGGTTGATGCTGCTCTTAGTTTCTCACCAGAACTGCCCTTCTGTGCTTATGGGAACAACTTAGGTTTGTGTTGTGGTAGAGATTAATCTTTTATGCTCTCCCAACACACTCAAATCCCATGATAAATGAAAGGTATGAAGGTGTTAAATTGTAGAAAGAAATGCTAAGCTCTTTATTAGAATTTGTTTGACCAGCTAATAGATTGCTTTCAGCCACTGTGTCTGGAATTAGCATCAAATTCCAGCTATGCAGAAGCAGCCTGATTGTCAGGTCATAGAGGTGTATCTGTGGCATAGGTAGTGCTAAATATGGGCACTAACATCAACTAAAATTGCAGAAGAACTAAAGCAAAAGTTTAGCTTTCAAGTCAATATGTAGCATCATAGAAGTGTAACTATCAGACAGTGATCAAGCAATGGACCAGAATCTTGGAGTCTTGTCAGTATTTTATTTTCCTTTATACTGCAGCTCTTTCTGTGAACATTATTGGACTACTTACTTGCATCTGATTTAGTGGTCTGAGAGAGCTGAAGATATTCTGGGCAATATTATTAAGTCTCAGCTTGCACTCCATGGTAGCAGTGTAAATGGGGGGCGTTGTTGTATCCATTTCAGGTTGTGTATAAAAATGACTGTATTCTTATCCCCAAATTTTGTTTTTTTTTTTTTATTGCATGGGTTTGATGCAGAGGAAGATTTGGTTAGAAGTCTTGCAAGTATGTCCGCCAATGAAAGGATCAAAGCAATCCAGAAGATGCCAGAGACCATGAGAAAAAAGAGAGAGATCAGGTAAAAATAAAAATTTATCTATTTAGTTTTAAAATATTTACTTCTAGCAACATCTAGCTCTCAATTAGGGGGGTTTGCCATTTGCTGAGTTTTGGTTTGTCACTTTATGACAACGTACATTTTAATGCACTTTAAAAAAGTTAATGTCTTGCAAGAGGAAATAATTTAACGATGGAGATAGGAACAATCTCTCATGGTAATATAAAACAGAATATCAAGGGCCTGAGATTTGGTTATAAATGATGACCTGAGATTTATTTTCAAAGGAGGCTTGGATGTTGGTCATCGAAAATGGAGAAGAGACCACATGATCTCAACCATCCTTTTGTCTCCTCACAAAATATATTTAAATTCTGCTGCCAGTGTGATTTAGTGGAGGGGTTAGAACATGCTGTCAGAGCAGGGACAGGAGCCAAGGTATCAGCTAATGTAAAATGAACCAGGAAGAACATTTCGATGTTGTACTAATTCTGTTCATGTGCACAGGGGTGAAACTGTATTTGCAGCATCTTCTTTGGCTTCTTGATTCAATTACAACTCATACTATAATGCTTGTCACCCCTGTCCTGCTCTTCCACAGAAACAAAGTTCTTAAAGAAATAACAGAAAAATCAAGGAACCGTGATGCTCAGTGTACACAGTGTCTGCAGGGACCAGCAGTGGTAAGTGCCAGAAACTTTTGTCAGTCACAACAGAGAAAACCACTCCAGCTGCAGTGTTATCACTGTCTCCAGAGGAATCTGGTGTCTTGCTTCATGTTACTTACCAAAGATCCAGTTAATTGCTGCAGTGTTCATTAATAACGACTTACACTGCAGTACCACGTGGGAAAACCAGTTAACCATCTTATGGGGCAAAACCATTCTTAACATCAAAACGAAACTGCAACATTAGAATGTGAAGCTTTATTATGTGAAACTGAGTCCTGTTTGCTTGCTGAGATGCATCTCTCTCGTCTTTTTCCCTCCAGTCATTCCGGCGATTTGGAAATACCCTTTCAGAATATTTTCACCAACTGCAGATATGGCACAAGACTCAGAAGATCATTGGTGCTGAGTTTGGCACAAGTGTTCTTTCTTACTTTGTTTTCTTGAAGTGGCTGCTGAATTTTAACATCTTCTCATTCCTTGTAAACTTCAGTTTCATCACAATTCCTCAGTTTCTTGCAGCAGAACCAAACAACCTTTCATTCACGGGCCTGGAGCTGGTCACTGGAGCTGTAAGTATTTAAATTTAATCACACCTGTGATTTCATGATAAGGAACAGGACGGCTCCCACGTCCAGTAATTGGTCTTCAGATGATGATGCTTTCCACCATGGAGGTGATAGCAAATATTCTGAATGATGTCTTTGCCTTTTCAGGGTTACTTTCAACAAACAGTGCTCTACTATGGCTTTTACACCAATGCTACAATCAGTAAAATGGAGAATGGTCCATCTTACAACATGCAGCTGGCCTATATTTTCACTGTTGGAATATATTTTGTCATCTGTTTTCTTATCCTGTTGTTCAGGTAAACTGACTGTGAATTCCTATCTCTCTTGTATTAAGTGGAAAATAGCCAAACCATAAAAAACCCCATCTTGTCAACAATTAGAAGTAATAATTTTTGAGTATCTTTCTGTAAGTCCTTATTTACAGGTGTAGAGTTTAAGTAGAAATTTCTGCTCAAAAGACAGTCTTCAGGAATCAAACCTTTATTACAGAAATTAAAACTAACTGCAAAATAGTAAAGGACATGCAGAAAATCCCACTTCAAACTGGGAATATTGTTATCCCCTTTTGTAAAGCTGTTGTCCCTAACATTGTTTCTTATTGATGTGGCCTTCCAGAGGAAAAGGTTGTCAGCAACAATCTTGAGATGGAAATGCTAGAGTTTCTTACATTAAAGTTTATTTTCCACATTGTTGTATGTGACATGCTCTGACATAGGTCCAATAAACTTGTGATGGGATGGAAAAGCTGATAAATCTCCTCCTTGCCCTGCTGTACAGACTTGATGAATTTCCCTGGTACACATCTGACCAATTTAATTTTCATTGCAGCATGGCAAAATTCTTCACCAGGAACTTCATTAACCCTCAGGCATTCTCTGTGAATGCCAGCAAGCTGCTCTGCATTTGGGACTTCAATATAACTAATGAAAAAGCTGTGAAGCTGAAACAAAAGAATCTCCACACACAAA
Source organism: Phainopepla nitens (assembly GCA_013400175.1). Taxonomy (NCBI): domain Eukaryota; kingdom Metazoa; phylum Chordata; class Aves; order Passeriformes; family Bombycillidae; genus Phainopepla; species Phainopepla nitens. Next base: position 946,011 of record VXBQ01002372.1, read on the forward strand.
TAAAGGTACAAACCACAGGAGGTACAAAGCTAATGTGCATGAGTCATTCTGTTAGAGACTTAGCTGTGCACAGAGATTTATGTGTGCACATGCAAGTCTCTGGCAGAGTGACACGAGTGTGCTAGTCCTGTGCCTAAGAGATTTAAATCTTCCTGACTTCCTGAGTTTCATTTGGTCTGAGCTCCTGGCATAGGCTTAGCTTTTTGTTTTCCTTTTCTCTTTAAGCTACATATAAATATTTGTACACTTCTGTTCTATTGAATGAGTCTCTGTAACTATTAAATATTTGCCATACAGAGTATATCTTCTGTTTTTTCGCCTTCCTGCTATTTAAATATTTTATAAACAAAAGGCAGGCAGGAGATATTATCTGTGAAGCTTGACTTCTAGGATAGGAACACAAAGTTCCCCAGTAAATGTTCCTAGGATATGACTCTGCCCATCTTCCAGAGCAATAATCTTTCATTCAGTTTCTCTGGTAGTGCCTTTAAACAAGTTTTGCCTTATGTTGTTGACTAAGAACTTCTTCATTAGGAATTGTTTCTTTGCAGGAAGGCCTTGCTGAAGTAAACAAAGAAACTCAAAATCATTCTGCAATGGAGAGAGCTCGTCGTATTGCTGTTCATCTTCTTGCTTGGGTTGCTTCCCTGGGAGCAGCAGTAGCTGCTTGTACTGGTGTTTACTTCCTCTCCATTAATAACCTCGAGGTAAGGCCAGAATCTGCATTTTTGCACCCAGATATTTCACTCTGAGCACGAGCACGGGTCTGTTCACTGTGAGGAGCACAGGGAGGCAGAGCTGCTGTTGCTGCCAGAACACACACAAATTGTGCTGGACCTAAAGAGCTGCTTTGCAAGAGTGTGGGACCTGAGGGGCCTGAGCACATCTCCCTCCTCTCTCCAGCAGCTGGTTGCCTGGGCCCATGGTCAGCTTAGGGACAGTGCATCTGGTGACCTGGGGGAAACAACAAGAAGCAGCCCCAGCAAGACCTGCTCCTTCTTCCCCAGGAGCTGCATTTGAGCTGGGACTCCCACCCTTGGTCCCACATTATTTAGGGGAAGGGGGGAGGGTCACTGTGCTGCTCCTCACGGGCCCATGAAACATGACAGTCTCTAACCTGAGAACAGACAGGGTGGTGAGCCAGGGGGCTTCTCTGTGGACACACCTTGAGGCAGCATTTTGGTTAAGGCTCTAAGTTTGCATTGTTTGATTATGTTTTTTTCCTCCCTAAGCTGTTTATGAAATGGCATAGAAATGATCTAGAGAGCCAAGCTGCCATGTTGGTGCTGCCTGTGATAGTATCTCTCCTCAACACATTGATCCCATTCTTCTTCTCGTGGCTTGGGCGCCTGGAGAGGTTTCAGAGTCCTGGACAGCACATATTTGTCACTATTACCAGGTATTTCTTGCTGCCACCTCTTAGTGCTTTTGGCTGAAGTTTTCTGAGTTCTTTTTGATACTTTTTTGATACTTCTTTTTGAGCTTCTGGGATGTTATATCTCTGCATGAGGATGAGGAATGGTTTCCCTCCCAGCTGGGTGCACTGTGACACGAGGCTTGTAGCATTCCTTCATGGCCCTGGGCTCTTGGCCCCTCCCTAGGAAAGGAAGGGAAGTAGAGAGAGGACTGAGGTTATCTCATTTAGAAACAGGAATTTGCACTGCCTAACCTCTGGAGTCCCTCAGCCCTCCCTCCCCTGAGGAGCCCCCACGCCCAGCCAGCAGCCTGTTGAGTAGATGTTGTGCCAAGGTTGTCATGCCCAGCTCCCCTCCTGCCAGGACAATAGAACAATGCCAGCCCTGACCTCCCAGGAGAGCTCCTCTTAGTCCTGGCACTCTGCAGTGCCATGAGGAGGTAAAAAAGCATAACCAATGGTCATCCTGCCATCACCCCCCCAGGCATGAACCAGCTGTTGGTGCAGTTACTGTTACTTCTTCTTTTTAGAACTATCATCTTGAAATTGTCAATTATTGGAATACTGTGCTACTACTGGATTAACATCGTGGCTGTCTCAGAGTCACAGGTAAAGTTTCAAAAACACAAATCTCTAACTTACAGTGCCAGGTTGGGAACCACTTGGATAAGAGACTTGCTTCAGCAAAGACAAGCACATGTGGTCTCTTAGGAAGCTGAGTTTCCTACCCTAACAGTTTTTATTAGCAACCTGTGAGAAGTCAACTGTAGAAAAAAAAATGAATGGCCCAGCTCAAGTCTCAGCTGGAGGGCAGCATTGTTCACTGAGAAGTCATCTATGATTTGCTAGGCTGCTAGAATATATTTGATCAAGATTACAGATCTTTGATCAAATTTCAGATGCCCAAGCATTTGGGAACAATGTTTAAATCACATAATTTTTAACTTCTACTATGATTTTTTTTTTTCTTCTGTTTCTTAAAGTGCTGGGAAACTTTGGTTGGCCAAGATATCTATCGTCTTGTTCTAGTTGACTTCATATTTTGTTTGTTTGGCTCTTTCTTTGGAGAGTTTTTACGAAGGTGAGTACTACTATTCTAGTCTTGTTTTCATTCATTAACCAAAGTTATGAACTGTTTTCTCCATGTGAGAAAAGTTCAGCAGAAGCATGGCTGTGGCACCACTGAAGTTTCCTTGATTTCCCCTACCAGGCAGAGTCTCTGTGTACATGCCTTGTGTATATTGCTGCTCCTCCTTAGAAGGAGGTCAGTGTGTCCTTTTTCCCTTTGGAGATGGAAACACATTCAGGGAGGAAGCCACATTCTGCTGTCATGGATTTCCTGAGAGTGAGGTGACCACCAGTTTTCTCAAGAACAAAGCCATCTTTTCTGCATTATTGAGGGATAAGAAGGGGCACACTGCTGCCTTTCCTTGGTGTACCCCACTGTGATTTCTTCCCTCTTAGTTATGTCACCATAGTGACCACAAATTTAAAATCTGATTTTATCAGTCTTATTAAGCATATAATGAGGCTCTCAAATGTAGAGGTCTGCAGCATGATAAATGAGAAAGTATTGTGGACTGTCCGTCAATGCAGCTCTGTGTGTAAGGAGGAAGTCATTTACTTCTGACATCTGCTGTGTGAACCTTCCTAGTGCCAAACATTGCCTATGGCTTTGGCAGTATTGAAGTGTTTGCCAGCTCTACAGAGCATTTATATCCCTGGCCTTACTTTTGTGTGGGAGATCCATTGTTTGCTCTATGCCCATGATCTGAGCAAGACTGATTTACAAGGTAAGGCTTTGTTAACTTTTTGTTGAATTCATACAAAACAATGTTGAGAAGCTCTTGAAGACTTTTCCTCCATGGCTTTTGCCAGTGTACTTTAATCCTCCCGTTCTTGTTGTGTTCAGTAGGAAACCACCTCCCAGCAAAAGGTCACAGAACTAAAAGTGCAATGTCAGCTGTGATGAATGGCCTCCTGCAAGCTGGGCAAAAGCACCTGACGTAGACATGTCAAAAGTTAAAAGTACAATTGCTTGTATTTAATATTTTGTGCTCAGAGTAACCTTCTGAAAGCCCTGCTCTGTTGATGATGCAGTTGATAAGGTGGTATCAAGATGTGATAGTTACCAAAATCTTTGTTGCTCTTGCTACAACAAGCAAAAAACTGAGTCTCGACAGCTCAGGAAAAATGAGGTGGCTAAAAGGGATTGTTGGTCCTCAGTAGGAATCCTCTCAGTACTTGCCTACCTGTCTGTTTCAGCTCCTTGCAACCTCACTTAGTTTGAAGTAGGATGTACATTAAGAGTATCAGAGTACAAATTTAATTCTTTTTTTATTGAAGTTGAAAATTCCCAGGACCTGAAAAAGCTGTTACAGTTTTGTGCTGAGGCCCCTTGACATTTCAGCTGCTTGAGTGCCAGGATACTTGTGCTTAAAGTAACAAGTAGTTACTATAGTATAAATATGTACTGAAGAAATCCTTGTTGAAATCCTTGTTGGCTTGCTGTTTTAGTTGTGTGAAATATACACTAGGTCTTACTTCAACCCGGCTTTGTTTTACAGGATTTTTTTTTTTTGCCAAATTGTTTCATTTTTGCTGTACTGTCTAATGAACGAACTGCTTTGCATGACACTAATGCAGCCTCTAAATAATTTGTCACTGATGCTTATATTCAGAAGGTCATTTATAGGGATTTCTACAGAAGACTTTATCATTTAGCAAATGCTGTTGTGCTATAAGTTTTGGTTTCCCCTCCCCAGAATTATTGGAACTACAGTTTGCAAGAGCCTGGGGCTGCCAGAATTTGATATTGGACGAAATGTTTTAGATTTGATCTATGCACAGACTTTGACCTGGTAAGTGTTAAATTTACAGCCAAAACTTCATTTGCATGTAGAACTATCATGGAAAAATTCTTATTGTGATGTTTGTGGGTGCTTCCCAGAGAGAACAGGATCAATGATGGGGAGATGAGCTGTGCAGTGTCCTTGGTAAGGATGGTGACTTGCCAAACTAATTATGTGGGCAGTAACAACAACTTCAGTCAGTAGTTTACCCAGTGGCCACCTGGTCTGAGAGAAAGCTGATACGTTCCTGGAGGAATAGCCTGGAGTTTTGTTTACTTCCCCACTGGGATGATGATCTTGTTGAAATAGTTTCAGTATTAAATGCTGGAAAAGATGCCTTATTTCCAAGAATTAGTATGTTACTCCAATTATAAGAGGGTTCTGCAGATCTGTACATAGATAAGTGTGTTTGAAATTGCTTATTTTCCAAGGTGGACTTACTACTAGAGGATCAAGGGTAACAAAATCACATTTGGAAATAACCCCACACTATCTGTATATGAAGTTATTGTGATATTTTTCTGCTTTCAGTGCACTGAGAACTGAATAGTGAACAGTGAAGATGTAACCTTTTTCTTCTGTAAATCCTTCCTTGTAGGATTGGTATCCTGTTCTCACCTCTGTTGCCTGGTATCCAGATGATAGCTTTTTTTATAGTATTTTTTGTGAAAAAGGTAACAAACTTTATATGTATTCATCATAAATAATAAAGTAGTAAAATTAAAGGCTGGAGAACTAACAGTGGGCAAGTGCATATGTCAATACAGACACAGCCTGTGGCTGTGACTTTGGCCTCCCAGTTATTCCCCAGCAACTCCCTCCTGTGAAGTTATCTAGGTGTAAGCAGGGTGATTTAGCTAAAGATCATGCTGGAAATGTCTTCTTTTCAGAATTCTTTGTCTCAGGAGTGTGACCAGATGAGAAGTTGGTTTTGTTGGGTCAGGAAGCAGTTTGTAGTGTTGAATGCAGAAGAACAAGGCTGTAGAGAGAAAGATTCGAATTTCCCTGAACCATGAGTTTGCATATCCTACAAAAGCAAACTCTACCCAACAGATTTTGAAGAACCCATCAGAACCTCATTTTGCCTCTTGCTATTTTAAGACTATATTCTTGATGTTTTCTAAAATTTCACTTTATCTATCAAATTCACATAAAAGTTGTTCTTGGAAACTTTTGGTAGATGCTATTTCAGCAATTTCAGTGGAATTGACTTAAACCAAGTTGAAGTAGCAGGTAACAGCATTCCAAAGGACTTCAATCTCTTTAAAGGTCAGTCTGATGAGGAATTGCCAGCCCCCTCGCAAAGTCTGGAGAACTGCTCAAATGATGACATCCTTCATTTTCCTGCTGTTTTGTCCTTCCTTCCTTGGAGTCCTGTCTGTCATTGGAGTCACTGTCTGGAGGTAGGGAACATCACTGGCACTCAGGCCTGCTAAATTCTGCTGTGTGACCTGATACCAGCCAGAGGAGTCTGCATTTCTCTATAAAAGAAGTTATATTAATTGCTGGTGGAAAGTTTCAGGAGCTCATGAGATGTTCTGTATTCTGAAAACAAGACTTGTTCCATGAGCTTGCAAGAATGCAGCTCACTGAGTAACTTGTCCCATGAGAAAGTGGGAGGAGAAACAAAGTTGCACTGAAGTTTTGGATTCCTATTTAAATGCATCATATTTTACTTTGCTTCCTCTTAAAAAAGTTCCTGTGACCAAGTCCTAGTTCCCAGCTTACTTATAGTACAGGTGATTCTGGGTCTGCAGCAGAGAAACACCTGGGAAAACTCAGTTGAGGTCAGCTTCTGGATTATTTATGAACTTCAGAGGCTCTTTCTGCAGGCAGTGCTGAGCCTGTAATAATCCATCTGGGTTGTTACCAGTATTTTAAAGCTGCTTTGGCTTGGTGTGTGTTTCTCTGGAAGGAGGGCAGCATGGATATGCTTTTCTCTTGACAACAGTCAGCAACATGATTTCCATATTTAGTGAGACAGGTGACTACACATGAAAACAGATGGGATGAAAGCTATCAGAGCTATCATTTCCACTTGGCAAGTGGGAATTTCAGACTGTCTGGAGGGGTTAAGTTTCAAAGCAAACACTTTCCTATTTCAGTCTACTTGAAAATGTTAATTCTTATAATGTGCTGCCTTATTTTACCACGTTCTGTTATTACTGAAGATTGGCAGTGACTCATGTCCCTGAAGACAAGGTGAAATGATGGTTCCTTGTGGTGAAATGTTAAAAAAAAAATCCAGTTTTTCAATTTCTGTAGCATGTGCTACAGTAATTGACATATTTATGACAAGATTGTGCTTACAGGGCTTGGTACTGATCCATTGCAGTAAGGACTCATGTCTCACTGCATAGCCTGGGTGGACATTTAATGGCTGGAAAGGGACACAAGTTAAAAATTAAATACAGATCACAGAAGTACCCTGGGAGTCTAAAGACAGTAGAGGGCCATAGAAATCTGAGGAGCATCTGGATGTACAAAATCACGTTAATTAACTCACTGGTTAACATATGAAGCCTGAAGTAACTGTTTTTTCACACTCTCAGGTTAAAACCTTCAGAAGAATGTGGTCCTTTCAGAGGTTTGTCTTCTATGTATGCTGCAGTTACTGAGTGGATACAAATACTGGAAAGTTACACTGCCTGGAAATGGGTAGTGTGGATCTACCATAACTTAATTGCAAGTGAACTTTTCTTCTTCATCCTCTCTAGTTTTGTTATGTAAGTATCTACTAACAAAAAGAACCAGAAAAAGGCCTTAAGTGGGAAAAAACTGGCAATGACAGAGTCATTCTATGTTATTTTGTTATCTGAAATGCAGCTTGTATTGTTGACTCACTTAAATGTGCCTCTCATCTTGAATACAAGTCCATAAATTTTTGGGTCTTTTCCAAGAGAGTGTTTTAAGCAATTTCATGCATTTGCTATGTTTTAAGCAAATCTATGTGTTTGCCATTCCTTGTGTAATTGTATACATCTATTTTAGATGTGTGTGTGTACAGAGATATGTGTATATCTGTCTTTTAATGGGTTAAAATGAACAAGATACATTTCTATCTAGACACTGACTAAAGTGCTCATATATTGGACCTTTTTTTGTTTTGTTTAGAATTGTTACTTATCTTTACTGGCAAATAGTACAAGGAAGAAAGACCATGATTGACCTCTTACTTAAGCAAATTAATAACGTAAGTTTGGCTTTCAGCTTTATCTTTTGTATAATTTGGCTTCTTTGTTGATTGTCTCATCTGGCTTTGTGGGGCTGTAACCTGTTTTTCCTATAACTGTGCAAAGGAGGGTGGGAGCCCTTCCCCATGGGAGTTGCAGGGAAATTTAACTCACAAATAGAGTGATAGCAAAAAAATTTTATCTTCAAGATGTGCTGCTGCAGCTCCCTCTGCAGGCAGATTATTTCAGAATAGAAGGAATTATTTTGGTCCCTGGTTACTTACAGGCCTTGAGCCTCTCTAGGATAATTAGTGCATTCCAGCTAATGATCAAATATGTCTTGACCACAGGCAGGAAAAGATAAGATGTTTCTACTCAAAAAGCTACGGGCACAGCAAAGGAGAAGACAAAGCTCATCTGCCCTGGGAGGAAGAGGCCAGCAGGTCAGTCTGACTGCTCAGCTTCTGCTGTTGAATCACTTGGTTCAGTTCCATGGGGCTTCTGCAGCTGTGCAAACAGGCTGCTGCTTTGGGAAGAGCCTGTACTTACAACTTCATCTAAACGTTTACTACTTAACTCCAGACAGCAAAAGGATGCTGTGAAAGTTCCCTAACTATTTGTTTCAGGCTGGAATTCAACCTGATAAGGATTTAGAAAAGTCCTTAGCCTCACCAGACATAATTTATGGCTATGAAACTTCCTGAAAACATTTCTAATGTTCTTGTGCAGTGATAGTCACCAAAAGGTTTGATCCCACTTGAACCTTGCCTAGGCTAAGAAGGAGGCTGCCTTCCTCCCCTGGCTATGGATTTCCTTAGGGGGTTATGATTTGTGGTTATTTTCAGCTGAGGTAAAACTGAGTGCTTTGACCTAACCCCTTTTAAAATCCATACAACATTGATAGACATCTATTGTCCTAAACTTGAATTTATTTTTCAAGGCAGTCTTGCCTGCTTAGCCATCCAAATTAGTGTTAAAATGTGGACATATAGGTGCTATCTGATGTTTTATTTGGGTTGAGTAAAAACTCCTTGACCTACGTACTGATAGAGAAAGTGTTTTGTAGGTTCCTCTCCTTCCTCCCAAAAACCCAAATTCCCCTGTAAGAGAGGCTATCATTAAAATGATCATATGAATAAAAAACCCAATACGGACAATAATTGATATTAATCTGTTGTTAGCTATAGCTATATATATCTATAAATGTGTGTGATAATACAAATAATATTCACTGTAAAGAGGTAATGGGCATTTTCTATGTGCTGGGGATTTTCAAATAACCTGTGCCCATGCTGAGTGTCAGAGCAGGGCTCCTGGGAGGGAGATTTGGTCACTTGACAAGTGTGGATGTTCTTGTAGTTGTTAAGGTCAGATTTCAGAAGGAGATGCCAGAATGATGTCATGGTAGATTTAGTAGAAAGGCCATCTCCCCACTCTCAGGGAGTTTCAGTGCTGCCCATGCAGTCACAGCTGGAAGCCATAACACAGACTGCTGATGCCAAATATTGTTTTTCAGAGAAGCTCCTCTTCATACCACCCTTCCAGACAACCTGCCCAGCAGGTGCCAGGCTACCCAGGAAGAGCATTTGACAGAAACCAAAACACATCCTACAATGAGGTGAGATGGTCAAAAGAGGGAAATTTGGATTCCCCTGTACAGAATCTGGGGCATGACATAGGTGATGGGTGTATCTAGAGCAACGTCCTGTATGCATGTAAATAACTTTAAAGATTAACTTGAACAGGTATAAAAGTGTGATCAGAATAGCTATTGAACACTCATAATCCCAAACCTGCTCAAGACTTGGAGAGTATGGTTTTGTTACAGATAACTGGTATCTTTTCAAATAGAAGATAACACACAGAGGAAGGAAATCATGACCTAAACCTGCTTGTGAATTTTGTTTTCAGCATCCTTTTTCTGCTGAGATCTCGAGCAGTGACTTTCCACCAGGTAAGCAACTAAGATAAAACACATAAAGCTCTTAAAAATTCAGCTCAGTAAAAATGTTTGATGTACAGACACAGTTGCATGTCAGGGATAGCAATTTAGCATCTTGTGTAAAGAGAAAAGCAGAATGACTGGGCTTGTGGGGTGAGTATTTTTTATAGGTTGTGCTTTTTGGTAGCTTATTCTGGTGTTGGAGGTGACTTCTAAAGTCCACCAGCTTCTGTGTACTAGAGAGCAAAATTCCTGGGTAAACGAGCCCTATTGTCTTTTGGGGAGCACCCAACAGACAGGCAAGAACTTTAAATCACTTCAGAAACGCACTTCCCATCTTGGCGAATCTCAGGAGAGGTCACTCATGCAGGAGAGTCCCTAGAACATCATCACGCTCAGGACTAAACAAATCCATGGCACCTGGCGCGGCGGCTCGGGGTGAAGTTAAGAGGGAAACTCAACAACCGTGGCAGACGCGACCCCGAGGGGGCACGGGGCGTTCCGGGGGGGTGGCAGTCCCCGGCTGACGCCCTTTGCCCCGTGCCGAGCAGGCGGCCAGGCCGGCCCGGCCCGGGCCCTGGCGCTGGCCCTGCGCGCCCGGGAAGCGGCGCTGGGCGAGGACGGCGGAGGATTGGAGCCCTCAGCGGGCGCGGCCAGCGCCGGCGGGAAGGCGCTGCCTGCGGGAAGCAGTCCTTAGAAGAATCACTCAAAAACAGCTGGTGGGGTTTTTTTTTTACGTCTAAACGGAAGGAAAAAAAAAAAAATATTAGAAGAGATTGCAAAGTGCGTCGGGACTTCGGTTTTTTTACGGTGAAAGGGAATATCCGCCCCCTCAGGGCTGTCCTGCAGCAGTGGTGTCTGGTGACAGCCTTCCCTCACGACTGGCATCACCTCGCTGCACCCGCCACAGCTGACCACGTGTTGTTGACTAAATACAAGGAAACTTGCGCCTAACTGTAAATAAAAGTTCTGTTTTCAAAGTATTTTTTCTAACAGTGATGTTGTTTAAACAGCTTTTATGTGATCTAAACCAAGCCTGAAGTATTGGGCAAATAAACAGAAATATATTGAAGTGCAGTTGTTTTTAATGACTGAGACATTGTAATGGCTGTGAAATAACTTGTGTAAACTGGGTTCATTTTTCTGAGCTGTTTTTACGGTTTATTCCAGTCACTTAAAAGCAGCTTTGATGAAGCCATCAGAACTAAGAGTGACTACTTATCAAATTCTCATCTGTGTAAAACTATTGCTTGTAAACTGAAACTTTACACATTGTTTCCTATAAAGGATTGGAAGTAACACAACTAAGATTTATTTTTTTATCATACATGACTGTGAGATTTCATGCAGCTTCTTTTTATTCAAGGCTACAACTTTGCCACCACCATGATAATTTTTTTTTGTTTTGTTTAGCTTATTTCTATTAGTGCCTGGTTTTTTCTTCCCATGCTGCTCTGGAAAGAGGCACATCTTTTCCTCTTGCTCATAATTTAGGCTAAAGCCAACCCAAACTCAGCCACCACAGGCACAGAAAAAAGGACAAACTTTACACAGAATGCAAGAGCAGAGATCCAATTTTATTGTTTCCCTGCACGTACAGCTGTGGAGCCTGGGTGCGGGCACTGGACATGGACTTGGTGTTTGCACTGAGGATGGTGACTCAGCAGTGCCAGAAACTCAAGCAGCAACAACAGCTGGACCTTTGGAGCAAGGGCCACTTGCCATGAAGAGTCATTTGCCCTTCACTGGCCTCGGGGGGAGCCCCTGCTGGGCTCAGCAGTAACAGCAGAGAAGGGGCAGGACAGGATCTGGACATAACCCTACACATGCTATAGGACCTGCACCAGGAGGCTGAGACTGCTGCTTCTGCAGTGCAGGGATGAGTGAACACAAAGGGAAGAGCACCTCCTGTGTGCCTGGAGGGAGCTCAGGATACAAACAAAAAGTCCATCCCCCTCCCTGGCAGGTCGTAGCATGAATCTGTGGTATTCCAGAAGTCTGGATTTACCCGAACTGGGACAATCTGCACTAATGGTGACATTTTATATCAATGCCCTTCTGCACAGCTGATAAAGAACACTTCCCCATGAATTCTCAGAGACTTGTTTATTGTAACTGCAGACTCTTGGGGGTTCAAGTTAAATCTGGATTACAGTTTCCACACCCGAGTGCCCTTCAATCATGCAACCAAAGGCAAACTAAAAAGACATTTCAGCTCCATTTGTTCTACTGCTTATTAGCACTCAATATATAGCTTTCTCTTAAAAATAAATACATTCATGTGCTGTGTCATTTCCTCATTAGGAGAAACAATTTCCTATCCTCTCTTGGTTCTCTTAAAAGGTCTGAAAGATAAGCTACTCACGTTTTATTTGTTAATTCTCATAACCTTCACATTGCACATGGAAAGCTGGCTTTATCTTCCTCATCAGGATTCAGCACAGCCATCTTTCCATGCAGGGCAGGGAAGTATACTTATCTTCTATTTTGGCACCATTATACCATGATTTCCAGTTTCTGTTTGAAGAACAGCAATGTAAATGATTTTAAGGTGCTATAAACCAACCTCAAATTAGCATACACTTGTAGAACGTGTAGTTAAAACTACTCACGTCAAGTTACGATTTGAAATTTTGACACCAAAATTGCTGATATAAATTTAGAACCAAAATTTAAACAAAGCCAAGGAATAGCCAGAGAATTATAAAGCCAGACGAGGTATGGCCCAAGGGGGTTGTTAAATCTGATTCTTTCTTACAGTGATTTCCTCAGACTCTGGGTCGCTGCACCACAGCTCTGGCCAGTGCACCAGAGGGTTCCTGCATTTGAGATGTGACCACAGGCAGAAGGCAACTGCTGCTCTGCCTCTCCCAGAGCTCCCCTCAGCAGTCCATGAGGGCTGCTGGATGCCCTCGTGGCTGCAGCCATGCCCCAGGAGGGCAGTGAGGTCGGGCTGGCTCAGTAGTGAGGGTCACAGTCCTCCACCAAGCTGTCGGTGATGTAGCTGCAGTCAAGGACACTTTCATAGTAGCTTTTCTCTGCAAACGTGTTCACTGTCCAGGCAACCACTTCAACTCCTCTGGAAGACCAGTGCCTCACATAGTCCCTGCAAGGAACACAGACACTCTGAGAGGAGCCTGACACTACACAGAGTTAAGGCAGACAGTGCTGAGGCTACAGCTGAGTTTTGGTCTTGCATCAGCATCACATCAAGGAACAATAGTGTGTCGCCTTCAGCAACGTCATCTTTTTGTGTTTTCTTACTGCAAACAGGCAAAAGCAACAAACACTTTTTCTCCTTGAGATTAAATGGAGGCTCTAACAGAAGGTAAAAATTCAGCTAAAAAAGACGGAGGCTTAAAATCATAAAACAGCCCAGAGTAAAGAAATTATCAAGACACCTTATCCAACACTAAATGGAACGTTTTGATAAGCACACACTGTGTTAACTCCACCCTGTATACTAACAGAAGAGAGTATCTCCTGATATATGAGCAAATTTTAAACTTACTGAGAAACAAAATTCTTCTGTATGAGAAAGGCTGAAACCCCACACAATCTCCACAAGAAGCTGTGTAGGCTCCAGTCCAGAATGACATCCATCACCATATACAAGAAATGCTTCCAGAAGGAACTGAATCGGGGTGTCCCATCTCCCAGGTGACTCAGCTGCCAGGGCCTGTGTGTCAGTGCTGTCACAACATTTCTGTCAGCTTGTCTCATCTGGAGGACCAAGGAGAAAAGACTGTAATTCATCCAAAAGCCCACCTTTGAGAGATTATATACAAAGTCCTAGCTTGCATTTACAACTCTACCAGAATCCCTCTGCCTTTCCCCTCCAGATCCTTCTTAACTCTTTTAGAAAGATATTTATGATATTTTATAGGGTTTTTTTTCTTCAAATCATACTGAATAAGCACCAGCTCTTACGTTAAAGAAATTACATAGTAGTCGTGCAATTTATATAATGGAAAAACAAAGCAGACCTGGCAATAAGAATGAGGAAAGAGTTTTAGGAGTAATCTAGAATAAGAGGTTTATTTAGCAGGTACCTTGCACACAGATACCTGGCCAGACAGCAACTAGAAGAGCAATGCACATTTGTCTGCACTGCTTTCAGAAGGGAGGCAATTGCTGTAGATTCCTATTTGCATCTAATGAGTAGAGTGATCTAATAAGATTATGCATTATGCTTCATTTGTTTTTAAAAGCCTCGGGAATTTGAACAGCCCAAAAGTAACCTGGAACTGGGAGTTTAATACTGACATCCCCAGACAGGACTAAAAAAATTAAAAATAAACTTTTAGGAAACATCACCTTATAAACAACATCTGGCATGAAAGAACAAACTATGCTGCTGTTATACAACTGTGGAAATTCCTGGTAGAGTTGTTCCAGGGCATCAACTGCCTGCAATTAGAGACACACAGAGATGTTATACATACAGTCATATTTAATTTACATTGCAAAGTCATTTTAGAACAATCTTAAAAACACTTCCCTGTTGTGTTGCAAGACTGAAATAGAAAGGGAGAAGAAGAAAAGCAGAGCAGCATCTTGTTTATAGCATTAACACAGAAATTATGTTCTGTTTTTTTGCAAAAGAATTTCTGTTTATTACTCTCTTTACAACAATGAGTAGGATCCTCAGTGCTTGAAATACCCTTAAATATGTAGTGGATACAATTTTTTAGTACTACCCAGGCTGTAGTTGAAGAGGAAAATTATTTATTTCTATATTTTGCTACACTAAAAAAAAAAATATATATAAAATGTTAGTGAGGGATCATTTGCATCTTCCTTCAGTAATGCAAATTACAGATCCCTCCTTGGAGGCTGAAGGTGAGGTTCTGACTCCCCTCAGCACAGCAGGGAATTCCCTTGGCTCTGTTTCACAGCAGTGCTGGGAGCCGAGCATTGTGCAGTAACAACACTTGCACAAGCCTTGTGCCAATTTTAAGTTGCAGCTTCCCAGGACAACTTTGGGCTCACTCCTGCTAAAGAAGGGACTACCACAAGGACCAGTTGGAGACCAACACGAGAGCAGGTCAGAAACTCAAAGGAGGGGTGAGGGGAGGTGTCACGCTGCAGCGAGCAGTACCTGATTTGCATGGCCTTTGACATCGAAGTAGATTGTAAGATTGTGATGCATAGACTCCACAACAGCTTCTCTCAGAGTTGGTACCTTTTCATCTTGGAATTGGCTCCTGTAGAAACAGAGAACTCACTGGAATGCACAAAAATGTGCACACACACGGGCCTGCATATCACCAACCACACAGGGCTGACTCAAACACGGTTTGCTGCTGCACTGGGACTGGATGTGGGATCCAGTGTTCACTGGCCCTGTGTCCCACCCCAAAACACCAGCCCCAGTTCTTCACCTCCTTCCCCAGCTCCCACCTGCTGCCTTCAGCTTTCAGTCCCACCTGCTGCCTTCCTCCTGCTCCTACTGCACTCCCCAGCCCTGAGCCAGAAACACAGATCCTGGCAGAACAGGCAAGATGAACTGAGGATTCAGCAGAAGCAGCTTCACCCATCAATAAATCCTTCCTGATGGGGTGGCAGTTTGTTCATTCCTGACAGAGAACAGCAGCTGCTCAGCAGTCACTGCCTGTGGGAATCCCTGCTGATCACCCTTCCAGGTGATCACCCTTCCAGTGAGGCAGGGAAGACAGTCCTTGTGCCACACACTCACAGGTGGCACGTCTGCAGCTCTGGGATTCCCTGGTGCAGTGTCTCAGGAGCACACACTGTGAGTTCTTCCTCTGAAATGGACTCACTTATGATACTGCAGAAGTTGCATTGTTATCAAATTCTTAGTAATATATAAAAGTATTTATCCCTGCATACCCCTAAGAAGGACCTAATCAGCCACTAGGCTCACAGTGAGGCCACTCAAAATCTGTCTAGCTCCTCTTCAACAGTATGAACCTGATGTGTAGAATCCCCAAAACACAATAAGAAATACATGTGAATAAAACTAATCTTAGAAGTAATTCCTCTAGCCAATTCTGACCAATCATGTGTCCTGCAGTCAATTTAGGACAAGCTTATGCAAATATTGACCTGCTTCACATTAGATACATGTGGATTTTGTCCTCAAAAGCCAGTTTATCTTGACTCTATTTCTCTGTTCCTAATGTACTGATGGGTAAGGAGATATATAGTCTCATATGTCTCTAAAATCAAATCAGAAGTAGCATTTAGGACTAAGTTTTAAATTAAAAAAAATTTCATCAGTGATAGATCAAATCAATAATTTTGTTCATCAAGAATTATTCTTCCACTGTTGAAAGTGTAATTTCAGAATAGTTCATTTACCGTAGCCTGTGTTTTGCAGATGGATTAAGCTTCCTGATTTCCTCAAAAGTCAGGTCCTGCAGTCTCCCAGCCCCATCAGTTGTCCTTTCCACTGTGTCATCGTGCATGAGAATGGGGACACCATCTGCACTAAATTCAAGATCCAGCTCCACACCCGTTGCTCCATTCTCAGCTGCCTTAAAAAAAAAGTTTAAAAATCACATACACAGCAGAAGAGACAGCTATATAGATTTGACACATGTACAGCTATAATTAGCTTGTATTTTGGTTAAAAAAATAATAAAATATTTTAAAAAAATTTATTATATATAATAAAGTACTTTTCAGTAGTCTTCATCCGCAGAACAAAGCAGGTTTTTTCCAAATCTTTGTTAGAGCATTCATAGACCAACTGAACCATCTAATCTATTTTACAGCTTAAACCATAATGATTCTGCCTCAGTCTTGGGATTGGAACTGTTTCAGGATAAATATGCAGAAAAGAATTCTGCTCTCTCCTTCTGATGTAATAATCCTGGAGTTCTTAAGTTATGTTATTTTCTAAAAGACAAGAGAAGCAAATGTTCACCTAACCTACACTTTAGCACTTAGCCAACACTGTTTACCATGTGTGTACCAAGCAGTAGGTGGATGCAGGCCAATCCCTGCTCCTGTCTGAGGAATGGCCTTATCAGAGAGCAAGAAGCAGCCAGGCTGCCTCAGAACATTTCATACACCCCGTTCCTGCCCTGGATCTTTCCCAAGAACTCTTCAAAAAACACTTGAGTGAAGTGCTAACAACACCAATTGCTCTGAAGGACAAATGCCCTCTCGGGAAAAAGGGACAACGCTCCAGAAAGACAAAAACCCCGTATGCCCTTGAAGTTACCTACAGCTGTCTGCTACCTAAGGATTGTGCAGCTTCAGAATTTATCAGGACTAAGAGTCCTGTCTTACACTAAGGTAAGAGATCCTCAGATAAGCAACGTCTCGACCTCACAGAAACACTACATTCCTATCAGAGACTGATAATCACTATTTCAAATGATTCTCAGAAAGAGACGGTGAATCCTGGCTGTGCCCTGACGCCTTGCAGTAAGTCATGGCAGGGCTGCGCTCAGTGAAGTTCTGGTACCAGATTTTCCCCTAACTGTGGATTCTCATCACAGATCTTCAAGGTTTAAAAAAAAACAAAAACCTGTTACTGAGTTGCTGTCCGCACTCCGTGTGCTGTTGCTACATCAACAAAGTACAGTATATCATTATCGCTGCACTGCTGAAATATCCATGAGCACCAAGGCTACAACAGCTCCCACAAGATTCAGATCTGATCTGAAGTTCCCTTTGGGATGAAGGATCAACCACCCACACAGCCGCCAGCAGCTGTCGGAAGAACAGCCGGAGTTACTCCCGGTGAGGAGGGCCTGGTGCTGGAAGGGCGGGTTACCGGACCCAACCCACCAGCCCCCCGGCTGAGCCTGTGCCCCGCCGGGCCCGTGCTGACCTGTCG
>VXBQ01002375.1:0-18795 GCA_013400175.1 Phainopepla nitens
CCTTTCAAAGTCCTATTCCTTTGCCTTTTCTTTCCTGACCTTATCCTTACACATTCAAACTGTATTCCAGTACTCTCCCTAGGTCACATTCTCTGATTCCACTGGCTGTGCATTTCTTTGTTACTCCTCAGTGTGAGAACCAGATCCTTGCTCCACCAGCCTGTCTTGCTGTATTTTCTATACACTGGTTTAGGGAGAGGGCTCTTGTGCTCTAACTGTCCCTAAAGAGCTGCCAGCTCTGGTCAGCCTCTCTGTCCTTGCGGACAATTTCCCAGGAATGTCATTAAATAACTGAAATTTCACTCTTCTGAGTTCAGGGTTCTGGCTTTGCTACTCTCCAGGCTCCCGTTCTTTGAGATCCCAAATTCAACCAGGCTCAGTCACTACAGCCTAGGCTGCCTTCAGTCTCAACTCCTTTAATGAGCTCATCTCGGCTGTCAAGCAGTGTCCAACCAGGTTCAGTACCACCTCACATTTTGTTGGTTTCTGTAATACCTAGACCAGGAAGTTGTCTTCCAAGAGTCTCCTGGATCACTTGCAGCCAGCTGTACTTTTTTCTTAGCAGATAACTGGGCGATTGAAATCCCAGTTGAAATTGGGATGAAAGCTTGGGAGTGCAATGGGTCTCTTCAGCAGGGTCCCCCTTGTCAGGTAGCCTATAGTAGATCCCCACCACAACATGTCCATTTTTGGTCTTGTCCTTGATTTTCACCCGCAGGTTCTGAACCAGCTCCTGTCTGGTTTATAGAGGCAGCTCTTCACAATCTGTCCCTTCCTAAACTTAGAGCGCAATGACCTTGGATCTTCTTTCTAGCCTACCTCTTCTGAAAAGTCTGTAGCCCTCAACTGCAGTGCTCCAGTCTTGTAACTCTTTCCACCATGTTTCTGTGACAGCAGTTAGGTCATGATTTTCTAATTTTGCCATGGTTTCCAAATCCTCCTGCTTGNTCGCTGCTATGCTGTTGTTTTCTGATTCCTCACTGACACCCAGTAGAGCACCCCCTTCTCCTGCTAAATCTAGGTTAAAGCCCCATTAATAAGTCCTGCCAGTTTGCTCCTCAGAACACTTGTGCCCTACTTGGTCAGGTGTTCCCCATCTGCTGACATCCCCAATCTCCTGAAGGCATGTCCCAGACCAAAGAACCTAAAGCCCTGAACAGGCATCGGTCTTGTCATTCATGCTATCCACTTGTCTAACTGCCTGGGTCCCAGTCCCCCACCTGGGAAGATGGAAGGTAATACTATCTGTGCAATAGACCCTTTCAGCATCTTACTGAGAAACATGAAGAGCCTTTTGATATTTTGGAATCTCTATGTCATGGCATCATTTGCCATTCCTACATGAATGGCTAGGAATGGATGATAGTCCTCAGCTTTTAACAGGCTTGGAATCCTCTTTATGACATCTCAAATGCCAGCTTAAACTGTGTTCTGCAGGCCCCAAACTTCTCTAGAGAGGGTATTCAGATCAAAAATGGCACTTCCTTGCCTGTCAGTCAACAATAACTAATACCCTCTATAGTTTTTTGGTGGTACTTGTTCTAACTTTATGTTGGATGAGGTTTTAGGGTGGAATAAAATATTCTAGTTTATGTATTTTAATCTAGATGACTTCTCACATAAAAAAGAAAAAAAATAGTTTGGTTCAATTTTGACCCATTTACCTATAAAATGGTATCAGGAAGCCAAATTACTGGTGTAATCTCAAGAGATGACATCTACCTGCTAGTAGACTGGTTTCTGCAAGGCATGCCTAATTCTGTTCATGTCATCCTCATTCCGACAAGATCTCTTGGTATATCCCAGGGTAGCTATACCTGTGTGATATGTCAGGATTAGATGCTTCTGTTAACTGCATCTCCAAGCTTCCTGCCTGAACCCAGTTTATATTCCTTTGTTGGCTTGATCCTGCAGCTACAGAACACTATAAAGCACAGGATTTCATCCTTTGGTTGATTGTTTTATGAACCTTTGTTAAAAGTCAGCCATTTATGTCCTGATTTAGAGTCTAGTCCATATTCTGCATATCTTCTGCATAACTCATGCAGAGGATGTACTGTAACATTGCAAAGAATGACTAATTCTTTCTCTATTGTGATGACTCACTATTTGTTGTTCTAAGAAACAGGCTTCTCAAATGATGTCTCTCAAAGTTCTTTTTCATGCTTTTAATTTTTTTTTAATCTTTTCATGTTTGCTATTTATCAGTCTAGGCAGATAAGCCTAGACTCCTAAAATTTTCATATAAATTTTCCTACAGTATCTTCCTTAAAGTATTGTCTGTAGAATTTTTACCTCCTACATGAACATTTAAGAAAAGATCATTCAAGTATGTAATACGATGAATAATTTAACATTTGAAAGACATATTCTCTCAATGCTACAATTAAAGCACAGTTGCTCCTTACATTTATATGCAAAGAAATTTTCTATCTAATCCTGTTGATTAATCACGTCTTCCTTTTTTTCCACTGACTAGCTGTCTAAATTTACATGCTTTTTGCAATTACCTTAAGCACAGACCTATAAACTTCTGCTCTTATAGCTGTCTATAGGTAATTAATCAGAGAAACAAACAGCAAAGTGCTGATCCTTTAGTAAAATTTGAGTAATTTATTTCTGTATTTTGTATTTTATTTGAACTGTTTCACGGCTGAGGCCTGCAGCAGGGATGTTTTAGTATGCAGATTTTTCTTCCTTTCAAAACTCTGCAGTTCTTTCTCCATTTTGTAGTACACAGAGAAGTTTACTGTTCACTAAGAAAATGTAACAAAATTATTGTATCTTTTGGCAATGTCAGCTACTTTGAACAATAGAACTCTTTTGAAAACACCAGCCAGCAGAACATTCTTGTGGCGCATGCTTCAGTTTTGTGAAATGATTGGTTTTGTTTGCTTTGGGTTGGATCGTTGATTGTAAGTGCATTTTTAAAATTGCCTTGTCATAACTTATTTTCTTGAAATCATTATATTTTTAATGTCTGTGTGCCTTGTGATGCTCAAATTGGCTGCATCATTAACTCCTGGTGAAAAGAACTCCAGATTTAAAATGTACTATGTCTTACTGTTAGATGGATGTTGGCATGCACTTAACTTTGAAATCTACCCCCTCGGTAGCTATGACAACTTGTGACAGATTCTGGGGTATTACAAGCAAATATGAAAGGTGGCGAATAGCATAGAGGCTTAGAGGAATTTTTCTTCAAGGTTAGTTACTGTCTGTTACCCCACTGAATTATTTTACAGCCTGGATAGTGAATGCACACTACAAATTTCTCAAGCTTGTTCACATCCCAGATGCTATGTGTTTATGTGCAGGAGACTGCAAAGAAACAAAATAAGTCAGAGAATATAAGCATTATGTGCAACAATATTTCTATTTAGGGCCCTTTATTGCTTTTCTGGATGAACCTTTATCTTTCATGTGTGAGGCTCTCTTTTTTGGAAAAGGATTGAAATGTGGACTGTAGGCTATTGGAACTTCATTGTTCATGTGGGCATCTCCTTCCTGCTCTACTGCTATTCAAGTTCAGGATTTGAGGATGGAAAAAGACAATCATATGGTCTTTGCAGAGTGCTAGTGTCTTTCATGTGTTGAAAAGGAGGAGGAAAGTTGTCTTGACCTCTAGCATGTGACCCAAAGTCTTTCTGACATTTATGATCATGGAAAGAAACTGCACGAATCACCTGCTAGAAAGCTCTCTCCACAATTCAGAAATTTTCTTGGGATATTTCTGGCCTGGAAAAATATAGAGTCTTGCTGCCTATGCTTTTTATCAAGACTGATTTCAGCTGCTTGGGAAGAGACAAGAAGAATCCTAAAGGATGGATCAGCTTGGCCTTCACTTCTCTCCAGAACAAACAGCTTTATTTTTGCTATTTAGAGACTTACTTGTCATGCAGTGCTTTAAGAGACAGGAGGAACAATTTAACGTTGAAACACAGAAGCATTGTTTCACATGTTTCTGCTGGACATCTTATGGAAAACCAGAAGGCGGTAGCCAGTAAAATGAAATCCACTAAAGAAGGGAGAGGCAGAGAAGAGGAGAGAAGAGAAAAAAAAGAATGGACTAGCTTCTTTGAATAAATTGCTTATTTGTAAGCTGTGTTTATCAGCTGAAGAAAAATAACTTTGTGTGTTAGCCTTCTTGATAAGGCAAGACCATTGTCAAGTGTGTCTTCCTTAACTAGAGCATCTTAGACACACTAGTAGCGAGGCAGAGAAAATAAAATGGGTCAAGTAGTCTCAGTCTGTGGAGTCAGCCACAAGCTGAAAGAGTTGCCCTAACCACTGGGAATCACCCGGTGAAACCGAACCAGACACATCAAAAGCAGCCAGGTCCTATAGGCATGTACAGTGGTTTGAGCCTAGGGATCAGGGAGGTGCAAAGCAGCACTGAACAGTATGACACAGGGTATTTATTGCCACAAGCTGAGCAGTGATAGGGAAAGGGAAAGTTCAGGAAAAGGATTGATTAGGATAATGAGGATGCTTGGTAATAATTCCAGAGTCTCCTCTTGTGCTGCAAGGGCTACGATGCTTATTAAAAAGTTGCGCCGAGGAATTGGTGTGGTTTGTATCATGGTTTATAAAGTTGATTACTGGTTGTGAGCATTCTGAGGGCAAATCTGCATGCTTGCTGCCTATATGCTTGCTGCTTATATGGCCAAAATGCTTGCTGCCTATATGCTCCTGTTTTTCCAATCCACTCTTTGTAATGGACCATACAAATAACAACAACAAAAAAACCCAACTAAAACCAACCAACCAAAACAAAACAAATAAAACAACCAAACCAAAACAAAAAAAATCTACAAAAAGTATCTTGCACATAACCCTCAAGTGTAATCTGTACAAATGGAAGCTTGTACTTCCCGGTAAAATAGTAGGCTTTATGGATGACAGAGTGACTTTGTCAGCAAAATTCCTTCAGATCTATTTCTGCTTTTCATGCTGTCTTCTACAACATTTTTAAAAAATTTTGTGAGCTTAGAAGGACAAAAACATTGAATAAGGCCAAGAGTATGAGCACTTCAAAATATTTCAGTGGAGAAAGTACAAGCTGTAGACATGCCTGGGAAATGCACTGGAGTTCTTTGAGTGCACTCCAAACTGGCTCTCAGAAGTGAAACAAACACCAATAATCTTATTTATAAGAGAAAGTTGTGAACCGCAGAAGGAAAAATAGTAACTATCTTACAAGACCAATAGATATTTTTAAAACAGGTGTCTTCCCTATTTAACCTCTTTTATTCTTTCCCCTGCACTTTTCAATTTTCATTAATGAAATCATAAGATAGAAAGATAGAAGCAAAATCACAAAATATTACTGCTTGTGACATTAATAATATTTTTTATTTGTAGCATGCACCAAATTCTAAGATTTTACTTCAGTGTTTGGTATCTTCTTAGCAACCCATTCTCAATAAATTTAGGATATTCTGACATAGCCCTGGTTTACCATCTTTGCTCTCCTCTGAGTCAGCTCAATCTGTGTCTCAATACTTGCTTAGGTTTTGGGTGCTGTGGATGCCGTCATGATGTCCCACGTGTTTATGTGCACTGCAGGGTAAATCAATTCTTGGTGTACTGCACATATATCTTCTATTGATGCAAACTAATTCCATCAGGCCACAACAAAACCCCATTTGCTACCATCTCATTGAAATACTGAAGGTAGTCTGTATTTCTCTAATATCTTTTCTTCTCTAGAAGAGAGCTTTGAAGTTGCTATCTATGTATCCAGGTTTTCAACATGCATGCTAACTGTCCAGAATTAATAAAATTTGGCTTATTACTCACATTTTGTTGCTAAAGGCATTTCTTTTTATGGCATATACTCATGAGTCTTATTATAGCACTAAATGCAGGAAGCGATAATTTTACCTTTTATGCAAGATTGCATCATTTTATCATCCAATTAAAGTCCATATGGCCTGGTTGAGTCTGCATAAAATTTACCTGCCTTTCAGCCCACACTCTCTCTGATAGCCAGTGATACACATCTTTGTGAATGATCTTGAAAGAGTAAATTTTTTTGGTGCTTCTGAATTAATAACTTTAAATTATTTTCTTTTCCTGCTACGAAAAAACCTTGTAGAGAAAGCCACCCTCCTTCACTTTAGGGGTCCAAAACACAACGGGAATATTCTTATCAGAAGTCTTTCCCCTACTTACTCCTATAATTAACTTTCATCTCCTGTATCAGGCTTATTAGGTTCACTGCTGTGTTTTGAAATTATGTCCGTGGTCCTTTCACAGAA
The DNA here is from genome assembly GCA_013400175.1 of Phainopepla nitens. Lineage (NCBI taxonomy): Eukaryota > Metazoa > Chordata > Aves > Passeriformes > Bombycillidae > Phainopepla > Phainopepla nitens. Next base: position 6,264 of record VXBQ01002375.1, read on the forward strand.
TTAATTATCACCTCTTTGCCTCTGCATGTGGTCTGCAAACTCTACCCTTTCTCCGAGGTTTGAAATAACAGCATTTTCAAATTAATTTTATATAAATGCTTTTGTGCTATCTCAGAATCCAACCTTCCTTTAGTTAATTCTCTTGTGCTTTGGAGTCCTGCTTTTTCCTATTTATGAAAAAAAAAAGGCATAATGCTGTTTGTGAACTAGGAGCTGGTGAAGAGGTTGCTGGATCCTGTGGCCAAAGTAAAAACAAAGAATTTGTGTTACAGCTTGGATTCTGTAGTTGTCTCATTATTCTTGGTCATTCAAGATATTGTTTGGTTGTGTTTTTTGTGTGGGGGTTTTTTTGTTTGGTTTTTGTTTGTTTGTTTAATTGTTTGTGGGTTTTGCTTTGCTTTTTAATATGAAGAACAACACCAAAACAATCCCCTCAACCATAACCTTAAAAAAACAAGGTAAAATATTTTACTCTAAGATTTTTCTTCCCTTGTCTTTGATAAAAATTTCTGGATATCTTCATTATATTGGTGCTAGTACTTTTTTTTAGGAAAAGACTAAAGTGTAACTAATATATTTGTGTTTTAACTTTAAATCTTGGTGAAAATTAAATTCTTAATGAATTACTTTCAGCAAAGTTCTTGACTTTGAGGGGAATTTCAATTGAAATGCAATGTGATTTTAAATGAAATTGGGAAAACAGAGTAACTTTTATCTCTCTGTACAAAATGAAGGAAGTTTTAGAGCTTAACAGGGTTAGGCAGAATACTTAATGGGATCGGGACTTTAGTTCATTTGGCTCCCCTGAAAATGCCAGTTGATACTGTTTGTCCTGTATGAAATATTTAGGGAGTTTCTGTACCAGAATAGCAGAGCTGCACTATTTGTATTTAGTCTGATATGAGTTCAGTTGGTATCTCAGGCCACCTCTCTCCCTCTAACAGATTCTGAGGACATATTGAAAATCCCATAGGGTGAATTCTCTTGTTTCTTAAAGCAAGGTAATCAAAACCTCCTTGGTATCCTAGCAAGTGTTTGGCATTTTCTTTCACCAATTCTGCACTTATTTTTGCCTCTTAAAAATACTTGGGTATATGAACAGGCAAAAGATATGATCATGGAGACAACACTGGCTGCATGCAGCCAAGATATATTTGCCAGATAGTCAGTAAGTTAGTCACTAGTGCAGTTCTGTATCCTGGATAACATCAGCCTAAAACAATTTGGAGCAGTTCAGCTGTGTCAGGTGTTAGGTTTAGGGACATAATTGTGTCCTTTGCCAGTACTCTAAAAAAGGAAGCTTGTTTATTCTTCAGTGTTAACCAGCTATCAGTTAGCTATCAGTAGAAATTTGTCAGTAGATTTTTCAAGATCTTAATTCAACACACCTGTTATGCCTGCATTGGTGCAGTCATCTGGCTTAGCTAATTATTGCTGTTTCCTTATTTATTGCTCTCTGGATCTGCAGCACTTGTCCTTTTCTAATGGATTGAAAATCAGAGGTGCAAGGGAGAGGTCACTGTTGCTTACACGTTCCTTCCAAAGTGTACAATTCTTCCTTCATGCAAAATGGTTAGCCTCATCTTACTGCTGACCAACTGTTCAGATCTGCTCTTTCTCCATTATCTGTCATGCTTATGATAATTATCCCCATAGACTGTAACAAAAAACTTTTACAGCATTTAATTGTGTCACTTTCATTCCTTTAACAACTCAATCCATAAGCTGCCAGATGTTATCCACCTGCCAGAACTTAAACTAACCCAATCTCTGCCAATCAAGTGCTTTATGCAGTTTTCCAATCTGTATGCCAAATTATTTGTAGGTATTTTTTATACTGAAATAACTTGGCAAATGGCAACAGGCTCACTGGTTTATCTTCATTAAAGGTGACAGTATTTCCATCAGATTCATTCAGTTTTAACTGCCCTTGACTTCAAAAACATCATTAAAGATTCTAAACAGCTTAGAAGATGGTATTACTTCCAAAAGCTTAAAAATCTCAGTTGGGAATCCATCTGTGCCTGTAGCTTTTTTTCCTGTTGACAAATACTTAATTAACTGGCTAATTTCCTGATGCAGAATTTCTGTCTCCTGTCTAAGCTGCTACATCTAACTTGGAAGGGATTCTCCCATCAAGAGTGATCCAGACAGTGCAAAAAATGTAATCTTTGTGCAATGTGTAAGTTCAGTCTGATGGCCTCAACGTTAACACAGTTTTTTCTTGTGCTGTACTTTTATTTAAGTTTAATTTTAAAGTTCTTATCTACAATTATTTATTTCTAATCTGTCAAATCTGCTTTATTATTTGCCTACGGTCCTAAGAAATGTCCTAAGAAATGTCTCCATGTGAATAGAATGAGAGACTTGCTTTCAATACTTTTTTGAAGTTGCTGGTCAGTTAAGCTCTTTTTTTTTTTTTTCCTCTTTTTTTTTTTTAAGATTATTTAGTCACATCAAATAGTAAAAATCAAATTTTAAATGATGGCTGTGATGGAATACTTAAATCACATTGCTTAGTGTCTAAAAATAACACCACAGGCTCTATTCAGAAGTAGAGAGAAACCAAGCATGGGTAAACAGAAATGGAGTCATAAGTCTAGTTTACAACCTGTGTGCAAGTGGTAACCATCAGGAATAAGTTAAAATTAATTTGTGACAAGTGAGTGTGAGCTATGGTATCTGGAGCATAGGGGCCTATTACCATTTTGGGTGATGTTTCTTCATAGACAACATTCCACCGTTCTGGGCTGCAAAAGCTGATAAAATAGCTTATAACTATGGTGTCTCATCCGCTTCATGAGGAAAGGAAGGATCAGAAAAGGTAAAAGCAATTCCTATTGAGTTCCAAGGAGTGTTTTGTGTCTTGGCTATTTTATTAGTGCTTAGCTAAGGGGTTTGAAATACTTCACTAGAAGGTGGCACTAGGATGAAAGCCATTCAGGATGAGTTTTGGTTTCAATGTTTGCACATCCTATACTGAGAGAACAGTTGCATTAACTTGTAGCTATCTTATGGAAACTCAACCTGAATACCGAAGTTTTAAAGGCCAAAGGCAACATCAGAAATCAATGGTTCAAATACAGTCTTCCAGGATTTTTGCGGATTACACCAAATCTTTGGGGATTTTGATTGTGCAAAGTGTGACGTAGGAAGGCTGGCACTGATCTGATCATTGCTTCTACAGCCTCTGCCAAGAGGACAGAAACTAGAGAACAGCTTCAAGTATTAATCACGTTTCTTCATTTCTTCCATATCTAAGAACTGATTTGTACTTGGAAGGTTAGATGAAGAGATGGAAGCTGACAACAGCCTGCTCAGCAGGGGATATAGCATTCTTGCATCAACCTTTTGTGTCCAAAGAATTGTGGATGCAATTAAGGTATTAAATTGAAGGAAACACTATACTGTAGCTAGGAGAATTCAGTAAAGACTCCACTGGTCAGTTGATCTTTCTTTTATTGTTTGACTTCAGTTATCTCTTTACATACAGGTACTGTATGCTTTTTCTTTCAAGCAAACACCGGTGTTTTCTATAGTGGATTGAATTGGCTTTGAGCAGTAACTGCAACAACACTTCTGCCTTTTCTAATAGTTCTAGCATTGCTTTCCAGGCTTGTGGCTGGACTGCAGCATTGAAAAAGAGCCCCATGGCAGGAAGGCTGAAGATTTCCAGTCAAATCAGAAGGAGAATGGAGATCACTGGGCAACCCCCAGCTGTTGGGTGCTCATTGCACTTCTCTTGATCTGCACAGATCAGGGATGGTCCCTGGGTGCTCTGCATGGGACGCTGGTTGGAGCCACACATCTGCGAACACAGCGTGCGTGTGCATGCCTGCAGGTGCGCAGAGATCATATGGACATTACAGTCTTTCCTCATCCTCATTTTCTACTTAGGTTCCACTTTAGGAGAGGCTACCACTGCATTTCAAATAATTACAAAACAAAAAAAACCAAGTGTGGCATTAGACCTCTCTCTTTGACTTTGTTTCAAAATGATGAACTGGAAAGCTTTTGTCCCAACATCTATCTGAATCTGCTGGGTTTTCAAGCTGGTCTTACTGCTGTTGCCCTTGATTTCCAGAAAATGTCATAAATTGTTTAAAGAAGAAAAAAGAAAGAAATTTCCCAAGAAATGTATAAACATTCAGCAGAAATATGCTGTGGCCTCTTTCCACAGTGAAGTCAGAGGAAATTGGGATTTCACCCCTCTGACCTCTTTCAAGGAAAAAATGTGCCCAACCCATGCAACTACATTTTGGTGTCAGCCTTCAAGAAAGTTAAAAAAAAACAAAAAGAGATTAAGGTTCCCTTCCATTTTCTTCTGAGCATGAGTTTCAATTCAGAACAGGAGAAGAAAGCTGGTATCATTGTGCCATCATCATATGAGAAAGAACTATTTTTAATTTTTTGAATTTCCTTCTTGGAGGCATGTAAATATGACAGCCTACTTTAAAAAGCCCAGCAGGGAATTTTCTGATCCAAACACCAGTTAGTTCGCAGGAAAACATGCATTTCTTCTAGGGCACTCATAGCTGTATTTTAAAATTTAGGTGCTACGCATGCATGTTCAAGCAGGCTTCCTGTCCATGCTGCTTACTCTTAAGCTGCAAACGGCACGAGCCACAACTCGATGAGACTCCAGTCCCACATGAACAACTGGTTTCTGTCAAAAGAGAAATATGCTGTTAATTTTCCTTTGTGACAGCATTGCTACACTGTCATCTCACTTGATATCCGATACATATCCAGGCAGACTTAATGCTTTGAAGTACTAGACATCAGTGAAAACAAAGACAGGGGTGGCGGTGGGCACAGGGGGGCTGGGGTTGACAGCAGGATGGCAACATTCCAAGATCTTAAGGCCAGTCCCTGGCAAACAGTGAGCAGTTTTGTTACAAGACAAGCAGAACAGCCCTAAGATATGCATTTTTCTCCTGGAGGGGCAATGCAGCATCCCAGGTGAGGGGCTGTTTGAAGATGCCACTGGCATCTAACATGAAGACGCCAAATTTCCTAAGTTACAGAGGAGCAAGCCAATGCAGAGGCCAGCACTAGTGGGGCAAGGAGCAGGCTAGAGAAATGAGAAGGAGAGCAGGAATTCTTTATTGCAAAACAGTGTGCCGCTGTGGAGATCCACCTCCACACAGATGCCATCTCTCAAATGTGCCACTGTGGCTTGGTGTTGTCTTAAAAGATGGTCAGGGACAAGAGATATCCATGCCAGAACTAGTATGGTCAGGGACAAGAGATATCCATGCCAGAACTGGTATGGTATTGAGGCAGAGTCCAAAACATTGGCACCCCCTGCATGGCCTTGGGATGGGGTTGTACTAATGAATCATATCTGCTGGCATACAGCAAAGTGTATGACCAGCCTTTTCCTGAAGGTCTCCTCCATGATTTGAGGGCAGAGCTCATTTCACACTAAAGTTGCCAGCAAGTTGTTTACTAGTGTAAATAAGGTAAAATATTGAAGGATCAATCAGAATTCTGTGGCTCAATTGTTCCTGCCCTATTTAATAATGCACAACTATAGGTGCTTTAACAGTACATGAGAATTACAGGGATGTGTTCTGGAGTTTGCTCTCTATTAGTAAAGATGTTCTTTTACCTCATAACTTGCCTTTAAACTTCAGAGTCATCTATAAAGGGTGTGGAAAAACCTCAAAACTCAGGATCTTTGCTGAAAATAGAATCCTTATGTTTTTTCCTGATAAGGATCCCTTAAAAAAAAAATCCAGTGTCAAAGCTTACAACTGAAAGGCTGTGTCCCAAGTGTGATGGTACCACAAACCACAAATAATAATCCTAGAGAATAAGGGAGGATAATAATACTTTCCATGCATTTCTTTCTGCTTTCCCTTTGTAGGCTGATGTAATCATTATGAATTGTCAGTTCCTGGGATTACAGTTAACGCTCTGGTGGTTTTGTTAGAAAGATAATTCATGTAGTGGCAGAAGCTAATTGTTCTTTGGATTTGTCCTTCATTGTAGAATTTTATGAATAAGTTTGTAAGTGAATTTGAGCCTTATCTGAATCACTTGGGTTTGTGCCCTGGTGCTGCTAGCTTTATTCCCAGGTTAAAACCAGCCATGTAATAAAAGTCTCTGCTTCCAAAATTAGCTAAAGGGCACTAAGAAAAGCATTTGACACTGTAAAATGAAGAAGGAAAAGTACAGCAGAGGCAGCCTTAGGTTTCAGAAATGCTTTCATTGTATTATTGTCAGCTTTTCCAAAAGCTGCAGTAGCCTCTGATGACCTGTCTGCAAACAGTTCCATTGCAAAGAATAATAGGTGAGGCCATCTTTTGTCCGTTCTCTTTCAACATGCACTTAGAAAAATAGCAGAATGTCTCATCAGACAAAATAAAAGCAAGGAGAAGTACAAAGGAATGTTACCAATAGGCACTAGTGTAATTGTTGGATAGGGATGATACTGCTTATAATTCTGATTTTCCTGCAGTTGTCTTCAATCCCAGCAGCCTCATTTTCAGCAGGATCCAAACCTAATGCTATTCAACACTTTTCCCTTTAGTATATGAGGTAATTTGCCATTTCAGTTGGCCTTGCAGTGACTGAAATATTTAGGGGATTTGTGTAGTGACAGAAATAGATAAGATGTTTGAAGCAAGTGGCTTAGCTCTGTTTAGGAAAATCTCCATGGGATTTAAGAGGATGCACTGATGTAATACAATTGGTGGTTTTATTAAAATTCTTTCTGTATAACATCTAGGGTAAAAGTATAGCCTATTCCCATTGCAAAGTCCTCCCTATCTCCTAACCTTCCCTTGTAATATCTTTCCTGAATGAATTACAAACCTGTCTGCAGAAGTAAATAATACAACAATGAATACAGCAATATTTTGAAAATCTATTGTCTATGTATAGTTGTTCATAGCTGTGAAAATTGCTAACAACCTGATTCTACAGTGTAAGCTAAAGCTGGAGGCACCTTCATAGAAATATAGAATCATTTAAGTTGGGAAAGACCTTTCAGATCATTGAGTGCACTTGTTAACGCAGCTCAGCCAAGTCCATCACTAAATCGTATTCCTAAGTGATGTCTGCCATTGCTTACAAAAAATGTCAGAAGTAGGAGATTATCTTCTGTTTATATACTGTTTATATCTTGCTTAATCGCAGCACACAAATGGAAGTGAGAATGCTGACAGTCAGTGTAGCACCATGTCCCGGCTCATCCGTATCTATGTGCAGTTGTGAATATGAACACATCTGCATTCACTGATATGGAACCAGAGTGCCCACACACACAGGTAAATGATTTATATTATTATTATGGATGCACTCTAAAGCACTTAAAAAGCTAAGAAATACCAAAAAATGAATGTTGGAACAACCTTAATTTGGTTTCCTGATGCGTCCTTATTGCAAAGGAAACTGGGAATTTTTCTACACAGTGTTTTTGCCAAAATCTACAGTCTATCAAAACAAAGACACTCATGGGCACGTTTCAGTTTTGACATAACTTTTCTAAAGTGCCGACTGAAATCCTTATGATGAGAAATTCAATTTATGGCTGATTCAGACCAGTTTTGTAAGCATGGGTTGTTCCAGAAGGAAGCCCTAACTAGGCAACATCCAGGTGACTTCCCAGGCCTGACCTTTATTTTGTTTCCCCATATTTCTTGATCTTCTGACTTGAGGCTGTAAGACTGTGCTGCAGAAATGCTGAATGCTCACACCTGTAGCTGTAGTTAGTGGAAGGTGAGCTTTGAAAATACAGTGGTAACTAGTCATTGGAAAAGTTACAGACATTTGAAATTGCTTATCAGGTTTTATAGTCTCTGCCTCACTTCTTAACCTGTGAAATGATTAATTAACATTTGTGTATCATTGCAGCACTGTTATGGCAAGCACCACAGAAAAGCCCTTGAGGAAATTTTATGTGTTTTTTTTCAGAGTAGGCTTGAATTGTGTTAAATAAATAACGCATTAGGCAACAGTGTACTGCATGAGGAAAGAATTAAATATTAAAAACCTACAGGGCACTGTCCTTCCTAAGTAATTGAAAGAGGCAGAGGTCTTGTAAGAAGAGACCACTATGTGACTGTCTCACCATGTATGATGACAATACATATGTACCACAGAGGCTGAATTAAGGTTGCACAGGGAGCCTTAATTGCCAGGATTTCCTAAATCCTGAATGCTTAACATAGTTGTCTTCTGGAAGAACAGTATTAAGGTGGGCTTTAATATAGCAGATAATCTATAGAGAAAATACATAGAAAATATTTGACAGAAAGATTTTTTGGGGATGAGTTTGGTTTACCTTGTTATTTCTCAATTGTAACTGGAATTATATTTCATTAGTGTGCTTATTGAAGTAAAGCACATTGATCTATGCAGGAGTTCGAGAAACAATCACTTTTTAATTGATATGTTTTCCAGGTCCCCAGTCAAGTTAAGATCTTTCTTATACACAAGTATTGCCCTTACCTAGCTCAAGCAACCATCTATTACCTGCTTGATGAAAATTTTCACCAGCTGTGGCCTGCTATGAATCTACAAAACTGCAGTGGAATTCAAGGATGAGGCATACAGATGAGAAAGAGGTAAGGGTAGTCCAGGTAAGGAAGTGAAGGCGTCTTTTAAATTCAGGAATCAGTAGCTCAATCTCTGAAGTTTGACACCCATCTGAGAACATCACATCACTGATGACTTACAGATATTTGTGAAGCACTGATGGAAATTTCTGGATCTGCAACCAAATTTTTTGGTATCTTGTGAAATCCAGCATTCTCTATTCTTCTTATGATTAACAAATGAAAATTTCCCTTCCTGTTGTTAATGAGGAATGACAAATCAAATCCTAAATGCAACACTGTGGTGCTCTGATGGGACAGAAAATAAAAAATACATAAATTCTCTTGTTCTAAGTAGTAAGATTCACTCAGCAATTTAACATAACTTTTTTTCTTTTTTTTCTAAATGTCCGGCCAGAGATTCATTTGAAACTCTAGCAGTGGAGCTCCTGGACAGATAGTTTTTCTGTGACATGTCCAGGTCCCTTTGACCATTGGATCTAAAAAAATGGATGGTGGGATTTTTCTCAAAGGACGCAGCTTTACATCAGTCAACTCCAGACTAGTATTCCTTCTTCTGTTTATTTAGAAGCAGCACCTTCCAGAAGATGGGGGTATCAGTTTTCGGCATTTAGGGTGGAGTGAAAACAGAAGAGAAAGAGAAATAATGTTACAAGCATCATTACCTCCAGTACTGCAGAAAAAGCTCGCCTGAGTAAATGGATACTTTTATGAAACTGCTATCACAGGATGTGAAATGCCCCTGTCACCTCAGAGTAAATATGTTTTAGAATGAATTGTCTTTATTCAGCAGAGATCCATTACAGGAGATGAGCAGGGATTTCTTTGTCTTATGTTAAGTCATATATTGCACATTACCCTTTCTGGAATGTCCATGAGAAAGTTACTTAATACTCTGAGCAATACTTACAAGGGAAAGGGAAGGGCACTGTTATCACTTGGGCTGACCCCTTGGGGGATGCTGTGATGATAACTTTCCTGTTTAAATTTGGGAAATACATAGTGTACAAATGAATGAACTCCATTGTCTTTGAAGTTTCCTACGTGACTCATGGTGAAGACTTTACATAATTACATTAACATTATGGGGACAGGAATCAGCATGCAAACAGGCCACAGGCAAACATATAATTACATGGTTCTATCAGCTATACAAATGAAAATTAGCTCCCTTTCCATACTACTTGCCATGCTTTCTGTAAGTGTTACATAAGTTAGTGATAATATCGAAATATGTTTTCAGAACTTGGAAAATGCTTGCCAGGAGAATACCTCAGTGTAAAATCCTTACAGAAAATTTGCTGAAAGTCAGTATTAGTAATTCATTTAACATCAAACTTGCCAAGCATGCCTATTTCGGGGAGGAAACTACAGAAGCTTGAGACGAATACCCTAACAGGAGTACCTTTTTGTCACTGTTCAGACAACCTGTGTTGGCTCTCAAACTTGTTTTCACATTTCCAGATTACCATGGGGGCACATTAAACAGACAGTGGTGAAAGAGATTGCAGAGTGACTGGGATGTCAGGAGGCATTTAGAAAGAGCTTGCTTAAGGTACAGAGGTATGAATATCTCTAACAGAGTTTGTCTCCTTCACACCAGTGCTGCAAGGACCCTGAGCAAACTCAGGTTGCACTATATACTTTCTCTGCTGGCTAATCTGACTTTTAGACAACTGTTAAGTGTTATTGATTGCTAACAAGAGCTTCCATTCGCCTGGATGGAGTTTGAAGTGGAATGTAAAATTTTCATTATTATCAGAATGTTTCTGAAGCCCGTTGCTACCTACCACCCCAAGAATTTCTCCCTGTGGAGGGTTAGAAGGAGGGGGTAGACTGAAGGAAGTCTTGCAGAACAACCTGAGAACAAGTTTCAACACTGACCGTTGCCTCCTAGTTCTTTTATTTATTGTTGTTTTCTTTTCTTTCTTATGAAAAGAAATCCAAGTCTTTCCCTGTGGTAAAGTACATTGTGTTTTGGGACAGGCAAGTGGAATGTATACTAAATTAACAGTTTTTCAAAATCAGTTCCTGGTGTTCTGCGACTTCTCTCACAGTGCAAGCAAAATGGCAAATAGTGAAGTATGAGGGACATGTGCATTCTTATTTTATCTTACAGATGATTATCAATAAATAACACAGGAATTTCAATTTCATTTCTTCATGTCAGCAGACCAAAAAGATGTTTCCAAGTGCAGTCATGTTCCTTTTCTAGAATGACTTCTAACTCTGCTCAGCCTAATTGGGGTTGCCTCTGCTGCAGAAATAGCATGACCAGAATTTGTAAGTTGGAGTGGCTAGAGCCAGCATCCCCAAGCCCATATTTAGGCATCCAAAGAAATGGTCTGATTTCCAAAACTGCTGAGCAGCCTGCAGCCCTAATTGGAGTCCATGGGAACTGTTGGATGTTCAGCACATTTGAAAAATCAGGTCACTTATGTAAGCAACTAATTGTTGCGGTAAGAGTCCAACTTCAGCACCTAATTTTACAAGGGCTCAGTGTTGCTTTGCTCAGACACCTTTCAAAATTGAGCATCTGTGTTGCACTCACTGATGACCCAAGTGGAGCCCTGTCTGCTGTTTACTTACCAGTAAAACCCCTCCAGCATGCTGGGGTTTGTCTCCTCTACCTTTTTAATACAGCTCGGAGAGGTGTGCAGTCTGGGGCTGTGGGTTTGCAGCTGCTCTCTGTGATTTGGAGGCAGTGGCTGCTCCAGGCTGCAGTGAGTGCGCTGAGAGCTGCCCACACCTAGGCCACCTCCCCAGACCCCACTGACCGCCTCTGAGACAGCAGGGGCCACCAGATTCCAGTTTCAGAGCCACCCTGAACCTCATGGTTCATGGACATGAAAGAGGGGACATTTTAAGTTTTTGCCTCATTTAAACAGTAGTCCTGAAAATTCAAAGTCTTAACTGGCTTTATTCTGTTCCCTTTGGAAAAGGAAAAAAGGACAAAAACCCCAAACAACAACCCTGTGGAAAAATCCTGCAGAAGAGGACACTGCTCTTGACTGAAAGACCATCCCCTATATGTCAGCCAGGGATCAGCCTCCAGGTCTGCTTGACATGCTGCTTGCTGAAGGGTGTGAAGCAAGTATGGGACAAAGAGTGCCATGAACTATTTCAGTGCTAAGATGAACTTTGTGTAGCAAACACGGGGAGGCTTAAGTTCACTTGGTACCTAAGAGGGTAAGTTTGCAGAAGTTCTTGTAAATCCCTGTTGCACAACAAGCTCAGCACGACTGTCATTCTGAAGTAATAGATATTCCTCAACATTGTGAAACATAAATAGGTGTCTTAGTCTGACTTTCCACATCAGCAAGGATCAGTGCAGAGTGTTTTCCTCTTTGTTCTTAGGTTTAAAATAGTACACAACAAATGTAAGCAAGTTTCTTAACTCCTGAGTAGGGTCTGGTTTCCTAACTCCTGGTGCTGGGCCAAGCACTAATCTTGGGCACACAGCATACATAAACATGTATCTCAGCAGACATTTCCAGATACACGGTGCTGCTTACAAGTCACCTAAGATTACAATCTGACCTGTCAGAGGAGGATACGGGACAAACAAGTCATGCAAAGGAGCAGAGGCAGCAGTGGTGTTCCTCAGGCTGTGAGCCCCAAGTGCTGCTAGCAACAACAGACCCCAAGTGATGATTGGTAATTTTCAGAAACAGTGTCTTTATTAAGTTCTGCTGGTGTTATGAAATATTTGCATCCCTTTCATTACAGCACCCTCACAACCTTCAGAAAGTAGGGCAGTCTGACGGGCAGTGTTCAAAGAAAAGATGCACTGGGTGTAACGTCAACACCGTCACTTTAAATTACAAAATTAGCTGTCTTTGTTTAACTTAATTTAGCAGGGGCTGGGAATAGCTGATTGACTGTCAGCCCCACAGATTCAAGCCACAGGAGTACGAGGTGCTTCATGTGCTGGGTCTGAGATATAGCCAGAGATGTCTACAGCT